>WNWK01001485.1:0-276972 GCA_009830355.1 Cherax destructor | reverse complement strand
AATTGTAAATCTTCAACTGTTCCGGTAATTTATCTTCATTTTTTCCCCTGGGCATCCCCTTGTTTACTATCTACCGTGGTATTGTAGTTTGTACCACTGTTTTTTTGTGTCCTTGTCTACACCTGTTTCATCATTTATTTCACTGAGCTACTGCCCCTCTTCAGGTCACCATCATTTTTTTCCCCCATTCTTAAATATATTGGGTATCATTTCAACATCTGTACCGGGGCTAAGTAAGTTTATTCAGGTATACACAAATACATTATCATACATAGCAGCATATGTGTAGAGAACCTAGGATAACCCAAAAAAGTCAGACAGAGTGACTATTATTATTATTATTATTATAAAGGGGAAACGCTAAACCCGTAGGATTATACAGCGCCTGTGGGGGATGTGGAAGATATTCAGGTTTAATTCAGGGAACTGGAGCACAGATCCAATTCCCTAGATCAAGAGCCCCTCACCAGCATCAAGGAACCTTCCTTGTTAAAAAACATCTTATCTCCCTAACACACCCCATTATTAGCTAAACGAATGATAATCACCTCATTTTCTTTTGTCTCATGAACACATCCAAAACAATATGTCCTACTCTCGTTATCTGTAATTCCCATTAATTTATACTTACACCCACCCACGTCGCTCCTGCCTGTCCCAGTTCCTGGACCACTATGACAGGGTCCTGGATGCTGTTGAGGATAAACAAAATACAGATGTAGTATACACAGGCTTTGCAAAAGCTTTCAACAAGTGTGACCATGGCGTAATAGCACACAAAATGTGTGATAAAGGAATAACAGGAAAAGTTGGTAGATGGATCTATAACTTCCTGACAAATAGAACACAAAAAGTAATAGTAAACAGAGTAAAGTCCCAGGCAGCCGCGGTGAAAAGCTCTGTTCCACAAGGCACAGTACTCGCTCCCATTCTATTTCCCATCCTCATCTCTGACATAGAGATGTAAGCCATAGCTCCGTGTCTTCCTTTGCGGATGACACCCGGACTGCCATGGAAGTGACCTCCATCGAAGACACTGCAAGACTCCAAGCGGACATCAATCAAATCTTCAAATGGACCACTCAAAACAATATGAAGTTCAGTTAGTTTAATATCTTTATTATGCACCCCATACCCATCCTGTGGGCGGTAGTCAAAAGATTACAGAAGTACATAATGGGTCCAGGGACTGGGCCCCAAAGTTTTGATAGCTGAGCAAGTTACAAAGGTAAGGAACTCACAAGTTACAAAGGTAATGAATCAACGAGGAGAAATTTCAACTCCTCAGATATGGAAAACTTGAGGAAATAAAAAATGTATCATGGTATACGACAAATTCTAACCATATAATAGAGCGAAAAAGAAACGTGAAGGACCTGGGAATGATAATGTCAGAGGATCTCGCCTTCAAAGACCACAACAATGTATCTACCTCATCGGCTAGGAAAATGAAAGGATGGATAATGAGAACATTCAAAACTAGGGACGCCAAGCCCATGATGACACTCTTCAAATCGCTTGTTCTCTCTAGGCTGGAATACTGCTATACAGTAAATGGCCCCCTTCAAGGCTAGCGACATTGCAGACCTGGAGAGCGTACAAAGAACTTTCACGGCACACATAAGTACGATAAAGCCCCTAAATTACTGGGAACGGTTGAAGGTCCTTGATCTGTATTACCTGGAACGCAGGCGAGAGAGATACATGATAATATACACTTGGAAGGTCCTGGAGGGATTGGTACCAAACCTGCACACCAAAATCACTCCCTATGAAAGCAAAAGACTCGGCAGGAGATGCAACATTCCCCCGATGAAAAGTAGGGGCGTCACGAGTACATTGAGAGACAACACAATAAGTGTCCGGGGCCCAAGACTGTTCAACTGCCTCCCAGCATATATACCTGGAGTTTACCTGGAGAGATTTCCAGGGGTCAACGACCTGCTGCCCAGTTGTGACCAGGCTCATGTTGGACCAGAGCTTGATCAACCAGGCTGTACTGCTGGCCAGCAGTCCACGAGAACCAAGCCTGGCTGGTCAGGTACCGACTTTAGGTGCCTGTCCAGTGCCTGCTTGAAGGGGTATTACTAATAGACCTCTGGCTGTCTTCAAGGAGGCACTGGACAGGCACCTAAATCAGTACCTGACCAACCGGTCTGTGGTTCGTACGTCAGTTTGCGTGTGGCCGGCAGTAACAGCCTGGTTGATCAGGCCCTGATCCACCATGAGGCCTGGTCTCAGACCGAGCCGCGGGGGCGTTGACCCCCGAAACTCTCTCCAGGTAAACTCCAGGTAACCCAAATGACTGGTAAACATAAAATTCCTAATATAGCTATAGCCTATTAAATCTTAAGTTAGCCCTAAGTCCACCTAAAACACGCTTATACACGCTACAGACAAATCCAATCCCATTACTGAATTTACCATTTGTATTATTATTGTATGACTCGTACTACCTCAAAATTGTAAATCTAAAAATGTATGTCCAAATCTACCTCAGTATTGTAAATCTAAAAATGTATGTTAAATGTACTAGCCCATAACCTAAATCATTATTGAGTAAGAAATAGTATCAATCTGCCCAAAATGCCTAGGCATGTCTGAAATGCCTAGGCATGCTAGTGTAAGTAATCGAAAAAATTATCATAAAATGTTTAGTAAGTTTATTCAGGTATACACAAATACAGTTACATAGAGTATCATACATAGCAGCATATGTGTAGAGAACCTAGGATAACCCAAAAAAGTCAGACAAAGTGACTTGCATAGGTAAGTTTATTTAGGCATACTGGAATGCTATAAAATTAATGAATTCAGAGACAGATCATTCAGAATTGTTCAAGAAATGTCGAAGAATTTTCTCTACAGTGGTATATTACAAACCATTCTAGAAAAAATACCCTGATTTTGCTCACTGTAAATAAAGCATTGAGTGTGTGTGACCTAATTCATGTCTGCATACATAACTCGTTAGATTGTGACCAGATATAAATACGTATGTAAATAGTTCATTAACAGCATCTTATCTTATCTTAACTTGTTCAGCTATCAAAACTTTGCGTCTCAGTCCCTGGACCCATCATGTACCTCTGTAATATTTTAATGGATGGGGGTACACAATGAAGATATTAAACTAAAAATCTATTTAGACACAGGTACACATAAGTACAATTATCATACATAGTGTAAATTACCTAGAATACCCCAAAAGTCAGACAAAATGACATTTTCATTGGAGTCCTTGTAATATTATTTAAACTTAAAAATTAAAACAACTAAATATGGTGCCCTGCTTCCCGATGTACGGAGAATATATAATGTCTGAAGCTGGGAGATGAAAAAGAAACAGTTCCTCTTTTATACAGAAACAAAAACTATCAGTTCCCAATTAGATAAGGTGGACCTCCTAGGCAAGTCTCGGCAGAGCGGGACGCCCACACTTCACCTGAGTTCACTAACTGGCTTTCCACCTTAACCGTTAAAGAATTATCCTCAGAGAGGAAAAATGGAACTGGCTAAAATTTAACCGATGATAGTGCCCCTTCCGTAACGTGCCCGACGGGCAAAGTAGATGAGGTCAAATGTCTCAGAGAGAACGGGGAAAATTTGTCACTAATACTCAGGCGAGAGAGATACAAATACAAATTTTTATTTCCTTGCAAGTTTACGAGGAAGACTGGTATAGAAGTCTTGGGGTTTACATTCAATTACTGACACTGACAGTCACTGACAGTGACACCTTACATCATATCGAGGCTTCCGGTGTTCCAGGAAGAAACCTCCACTGAATTGGAAAATATGAAATTGCTAATATTTCTTTTTGGTGATATAACAATGTCCTGTGAGGTCTGACAAGGACCCCACAGGTAATTTACACGTGTCACTATGTATGATAACTGTAGTCACCTGAATTTGTTAACTATACTTACGTGTACCTGCCTTCCTTCTTCCTTCCCCATCTCGTCGATTCTTCGGCCATAAAGATCAAGAGAGACGTGTACCTGTACCAAAATATACTTACCACTGTAATCTCATTTTTGCGTTACCACTCACAGGATAAGCATGGGATGCACAATCAACTAGCCGCTCAAGCGGCACTACTAAATTAACAAAACTCTGTATAGATAACTCATTATGATTGTAACCACATATAAATATATAAAAACTTCATTACCACTGTAACTTGTTTAGTTTTCACAACTTTGCTGGCTAGTCCCTGGAGTGGGCAACAGGGTGAAGGGTTCAGAAGTTATATCGCCAGAAAGCTCTCACAACCTTTTAACCCAACAATAACATTTATAGTGATCCAGCTGGTCGCCAGAGATGTCAGTAATATACAGCATTTATAGTGATGCTTTATGAAAAAAAAACAAGACAGTTTTTATGAAGGGTACCCTGTTGATGGGGGTGAAGGCACTTGATCCAGTTAGAACTACCCACCCTTTCCTCGGATCAAAATTGATTGCTTCGTATTTCCCCCTTGGCACTGTATAACCCCTACGGGCTTAATGCTACCCCTTGAATATAATAATATTAACAATAATATGAGGTTACTTTTACCAGAGAAAATGAACACAGTTCGTGTCCCCCAGGACATATACTTGTCATTGCCACTTTCCTGTAGGAAAATGTAGACTAGCTATTCAGTTTTTTATTCATATTAAATTTTGCACCTAGATATTACTGTGGTGTCAGGTGAAATCTTCTGGTTTTCAAGTCTGATGGAATCTAATTGCCTGCCATTCCCCAGGTGCTGTACAAGCCCTATGCATTTAGCATTCCTCCCATGAATGTAATTATAATTATACACAAATACAATGGCATAATTTTACAGGTACGTACTGTAAAATACAGTACCTGTGCAGCACTGTATGGCCCTAGAGGGTTTAGTGCTTCTTTTTTATTATAATAATAGTACAGTACTTGTAACAATTATATTTATACAGCAGTATGTATATACCTATGTGATACTGTATGAAGTTTTATTTCATGTTACAAATACACAATACACAAATATATACATATATGTACTCATAATTATACAGCATACAGTATTGTGTTTCTAGCTGTAATTCCTGATTCTTACCAATACAATGGACCCCCGGTTTACGTACTGCTCCAAACTCAAACAATTATGTAAGTGTATTTTTGTAAGTGCTTGTGTAAGTGTACTTTTGGGGGTCTAAAAGGACTAATCTAATTTACATTATTTCTTATGGGAACAAATTCGTTCGGTAATGGCACTCGAACAGCATTCTGGAACGAATTATGGCCATTAACCGGGGGTCTACTGTACATGTACATGGTGAATTTCAGTATGAATAAATTTGTTTTACTTAATATTATTTGATTTTTGTACTTTTATGCAAAACCTTCATGTAATAATGCTTAAAACTAATAAAAATTATGTAATTTCCAGAAACGTTTAAAGAAACATGCCAGATCGTCGGCGTCAGCGTCAGCAGCGAGTTCGTCATGATGTTGGCGGTAAGGCATCATTTCTACAGTTTATGCTAAAGAAATGCATTGTATTTGGCACATATGTATGTTTGCATGTGTGTGGCTTGTAACAGTGTGAGGTTTTAGGTTTCCTCCTAGTTGAGACTTGTATCATAATTTTCTAAGTTACTTTTGCTCTTTGCCAGTCATTTTCAGGACCATTTTTTGTTGGCAATGCTTCAGATGATTTACACATATCCAACTTGCATTTTATTCATTGATCTTATACAACATTCAGACTTCTTGGTGGTGTATTTCATAATTAATATGTTTTTTTTCTGTTTAAGGAAGGCTCGTTGATTTTATAATATTTCAGCAACATTTCACCAGCTTCCTTCTATTCTAAAAAACTGAACATAGAACTTTTTTTTCTAACATTTATTTTCATTTTATTTACCTTTGACCATTATTTTAAAACTTACCCTTATCTTCTATACAGGTAACCAACCGTCTGTGGGTGAAAGTAACAGAGACCCAGAAAAAGAGAACGCTCAGTCTTTTAAACCTCAAAGACAAGCAGGAAGTGGTGTGGCATATGCTGAACCAAAAGAGTATGAATCTGGTAAGTTTATATTTAAAAACAAAAATCCACTCATGAGCTTAACATCATTGTGATATGTAAAGAAAAATAGGAAAATTTGATAATTCAACAGGAATTTTTTTGTCATACAGGTTTAATATGCTAAATTTGCAATAATTTATTAATAATAATAATGGCTTGTAGTATCTATGAATGGCTAATGGTAAACATCATAAAACAAAATTAAAGTTTTATGTTATCAAGTGCTGTACAATATAAAGAAAGGCCCTCATCTGGAAAAAGACATTTATATACAGTTCAGGACATTTATTAGAGGGAACATTTCATTACAAGTGGCAAAACGTTTCCTCAAATAAATGTCCTAAACGGTATATAAGAGTCTTTTTCCACATCTTGTCTGTATCACCATACCATTTTCAAAGGCTCTCATGTTAAAGATACGTATAAGCATTTTTAACCCTTTGGGGGTCCAAGGGGTCTCTCTGAAACTCGTTCTCAGGGTCCACAAATTAAAAAAAAAAATATATTATTTTTTCTTATGCAATGATAGAGAATCTTTTTTCGATCATAACGCCACAAAAATTATGAAATTTGATCGAAAACTAACGGAATTATGCTTTCGCGAAGTTAGCGGTATCCATGACATTTATGCATCGGCGATTTCGCCCACTTTGAGCCCTATTTTCGGCAAATTCCAATGTTTCAGTCTACTAAAATTATAGCTATTTCGCTAGAACTCCATTTCTTCTATCGATTGAGTACAAGAAACCGCCTATTTACCAATTTCAACTACCCAAAATAGTGGTCAGAAAATGGCAATTTGGCCAATTTCACACAAATTTCAAACGATGCCAATTTCAAAATAGGGTCCATAATAAACAAGGCAGACATTCCTGGCACTAAAATAACATCATCTCTGTTCATTAGTCACGTCTCCAGGCCCTTCTTACATTACTTTTGCTTTCCATTTTGAATTTTTATTCTCACAAAAAATAGAAGATTTACTGTTATGTATACAGCTGCATCATTATAAAAATGGTATAAATAATATCAGCGCACTTGTGCAAGAATATTAGACTCTCCAGTTGATGAGTATTGGACGCATGGTGTGATTTGTTTACTCTTGAACATCGGCCAAAATCGAACATTTTCGCTACTTTGTGCCCAGTTTCAAGGTACTTGTCATCGTGAAACCAGTCAAAATTATCTCTATTTCTGTAATATATCATCTATTCTATAAAATGAGGCTAAGAAAACGAGAATACAAGCATAAATACCATACGAAAATAGACTGCAAAGTCGCTGTTTTAAACCAAAAACACGGTCAGTTTTTTTTTCCTCATTATGCACTGTGGTGCAGGAATTTTTTTATACTGCGCACACTGACCGCACAGACCCATTCTATCACATCTAGGCCTAACAGCCTGTTTCTGCTTGATTTGAAGGCGCTAGAATTTAGGCGTACTAGTACGTCAATAACCCCAGGGCGTAAAACGTACTAGTATGACCAAAACCCCGAAAGGGTTAAATAATTTTATGTTTTTGAAGACACAGACTAATTTTTTTTTTTTTTCTTAATGCCTACTTCTATTGTTAATTTAATATAAGTTAGTGTAAACTTGTTGTCTGGCATTTATATGCATTTATAAGTGGAAAAAATGGCGTTCCGCTTTTCAGCGATTTCCGCTTTAAGGTGGTAGCCTGAAACCTAACCTGCCGTATAAGTGGCACTTGAGTAATTTTGAAAGTTTATTTCTTGTTTACTCAAAGAAAGCCTTTGTGAATTATCTGTTTAAATGGCATATTCTGTGCTCTCTTGAATTCACTTTTCAGTACTGTAGCCAAAACCACTAGTGTTTTAATTTATTATTTTGGAATTGTGTAAGTTTTGTTTTGCAGTAACAATTATGCCAGACAAAGAAGTGGCTGAACCCCAGACATATCATCGGCGAGAGGTTTTGAGTAATTGGTCTCGATATGAAGAAATACCAACAGATGAACCAGAAGAAGGAGAAGACTACCTTATGGGTGAAGATTTCTCTCTAATCTTGGAACAGCAAGGTGAAAATAGAACTTCTTATTTCTTTGTATTTCAGAAAAAGCAAAAAAAGTGCTATTTCAACCAAAGAAATAACCTATACAACACACTAAACAAATAACACTAAAAAGAACACCTCATGGCTCACAAAAAAGCATACTGTACTATTATGTTTCTTGATATATAGAATCAATGTGTATATACTATTGTCATAGCCAATAGCCACAGCTATAAATGTGTTTCAAACTGTACAGTACAGTATATACGTATATAATAATTGTTAGGTTAAGTTGAAATAACTCTTTCCATGTAGGCCACATATATTTTGTGTCAAGATATAAAATTACATGTCAAATACCATGCTATTGTCATTCATCTTAATTTTTTAAACTATATTGTGTATTTTATAATTTCTATTTTAGCCAATTCTGGAGGTGGACACCTACGATTAAAGGGAGAGTCCAGTTGGGATGAGACAGAGACTAACATCCTCACTTCACATGGCCTGGGAGCACTCAGAGTTGCAGACCTTGTTGCTTCCATCAACACTATCCCACTTTATACACAGCTTAACATACCAGAAGAGTCACTCCCAGTAAGCTGTATTATTTATAAAATGTATATGATTAAATTTCATGAAGCTAAACTGTATATTTTTCTACATGATATAACTAATAATTTGAAATGTGTAGCTCCTTTTTCTCCCTTCTCATCTAACATCTCGCCACTCACAGTTTACTGTCAAGTCCTCTTGCTCCATTAATTGTCTGTAAATTCTCATGTTTTGATTTTGCCATGGAAAGTCACCTACTCCATAAAAATGCAGGTCATTGTACCAACTCAGTTTATTTGTAACTGACTAATTCATCATTTGCAACCTGTCTCATTGTGCTTGATTTTAATGAATTACTCAAGCTGTACTGATACTCAGTGACTTAAAACTATATTACTTGGTCTAGATTTAAGTGGTATGTAAGCCTTATGATTAGTTTGCTTGAAATGCATTGCATAATTAGTGGCTTTCTTCTGAGCCTTCTAGTGTATCAAAATATATTTGTATTATAATTAAGGTCAAAATCAAAATGCAGTCATTTGAAATGTATATTTACTATAACTTCTTTATATGGCTCATTAGGAATAAAAAAAATAATTTTATTTGTTTTTTATTTTTAATTTAATTTTAACTTTATGTTTCCAAAACTGTTTCTTAATTTCAGTACAATTTGCTGATTAAGATTCACCCATTCACTTATTTGCTTTTCTTTTGCACTCTTTCACTACTTTTTGAGCCTCTTTATTTTCATTGATATACAATTTTTTACCCTTTCACAAACAAGCTTTAGTTCCTTATAACCCTTTTTTATTTTCCTAATCATTTCTTTTCCTCCTCACGTCCACCCTCATAAACCATAAACTTCTAGTGTTCTCTAGTATTTCATTCTTAAATCTACACCATACCTCCTTCACTTAATGATTTCTTTTCACCCTAACTCACATTTCTCCCAAGAGTTTTTTGCATTTAAAACTAACTATTCCCTTTAACCCATCCACTTTTTTCTCTTTTATACCCATATTCTGTACCTCACCTTACTCATAGTCTAGTTACCAGTCAGCGATGTTATTAATATGATGCCGATACCATCAGTGGGTAATTGAGACCATTTGGGGCAGTGTATATTTCATTACATTAGTAAAGAAGATATTTAGGCTGCCTTTAAAATTTTTACATTCTACAAAATACTAGAATTGTTTTTTGTTTTGCCTCAAATATTCTCAGTTATCCCATATGATGGTATGTATATTTATACTCATTTATGTTTTAGAGATGAGAAATAGGCAAGTATGTTAATGAACTTTGTGTTTTTGATAATCATGTTCCTTTTTTTTATCCAGTGAATACAATGTTAATGTAATTTTTCTATCCAGGAATCTGTTATGGAATTTTACATGCAGCTTGCTGAAGACAATAGAAAACTTTATCAGCCCAGCAGTAATTACAGTGAGTGTAATGATGTTAATGAGAAGATCCTTCAAAGTTTAATCATAAGTGAAAGTGAGCCATTGGATTTGGCCAGTGAGATGCCTGAAAGTAGCCAGTGCACAAAGAATGCTGTTGATGTTGCCTTATCCCTTACTAGTGCTTTTGCCCCAGAGCCTGAGGATGTTGACCTTGACACTCTTTTACATGTTCCTAGTGTAGAAAATCCAAGTCCTGTTCATCAGCCTAATACAGAAAGGATGCCCAGTCCAGAAAAGAAGCCTACCCCAGAAAGGCAACTTAGTCCTAAAAAACAGCCCAGTCCAGAAAAGGAGCCCAGTCCTGAAAAACAGCCTTGTGCAAAGAAGCAACCAAATAAGGAGGCCTCACTGGCAAAACAGCCCACCCCTGTTAAGGAAGTGCCATGTGAGTCTAACAGAGTTGCAGATGCCAAAGAAGTTAAACAACCTGGTAAAGCTCGTAAACAGAAATCAAATATGCAGCGAGAAAAATCTAAAGAAAAAAGCCCAACAAGTTTTGATTTTGGTCTTTCAAAGAAAGCCACTAATGATGTTAAGCCATCAGTTGGATTCAACTTTGGTCTAGCTAAGACTGATGCCTTTAAAAGTAAAAAGTCCAATAAGGCAAATAATAAAGTGTCAGATGCTGTAGAGCTTTTAAATTCTCTGCCGTCACTAGAAAATACTGAGGAGGTACAGGAGGGTCCTACTATAGACTTGGATGCACCAGCTGAGCAAAGTAAACCTGTGTTGCTAATTAGTAAAACTGAAGCAGATGATCTTGAAGATTGGCTTGATTCTGTACTGGATGATTAATGTATTTATCTTAGGCAAGTGTTATATAGTGGAACAAGTAAATGCATGCTGAAATATACCGTATAATGGCTACATGCCCTGGCTAAATGCATCACCACATGTGGGGTACAAAACATTGCTTGAGATAACAGAATTTACTTAATCTCCACGAAAACTTAAGTTATATTGTATTACTATGATTAATGAAAAACATTCTGTATTTGGTCACTTTCTTTAAGAGCTTGTGACAGTAACTGAACAACATCAAGGATGCATAATAATAGCAATGTTTAGATTTTTAGTTGTATCCTCTGTGGTAGGAATTTCACCAAATATTCATTTATAAATTGTTCTTTTTGCTACTCTAATATTCTAATTCTTTCTGTATTAAAGAAATTTCTTAATTCATTGTAACTAAAAGTCAGTCAGCAGGACTTGTTTGATTCCATTTTTTTTAAGTTTTCTTTATTCAGTGATTTTGATTAAAAACATTGCTTTAAGATAACAACTTGATAAAGTGTTTGGCTACAAGTGTACTGTGAAATACTGTACTGTACCTTTCATGCCTATTAAAGAAAAATGCACAGTACAGTATATGCTTTTTTTAAATCAAATGTTTCCTTTAATACTGCTTGTTGATAAAAGTGTTACTCATTTTCAGTAATTATTCTGTATTACCAAAAATTAATTGCTGTATGCACCCCTGTGTGTGATATTCATGGTAGTATATTGTTAATCAAGTCATATCTAACATATACCAACACTGATAAACAAAGAAGTCTCATTCACTTACATCATTGCTTATATACTGTATGAGAAAATAAAAAAAAATTGTCATTGTATTTAAGATTTTTATATTTTGTCAGCCACTGTATTGGATATTTTAAGCCAAATAGTAAAATACTCAAGAATTATACTACCTAGTTAAAATATACACCATAGTAAATTAAATTGTTCTGATAATTGTCATTGCATCATGGTTTATCCACATTATTGTGATATGCAGTTTGATATGGTTGAACATTGTAGCATTGTATGTGATTTTTTTTCCTAATAAAAAAGCTTAAATACACAGTTGTATTTCACTATATTACTGAATACAGTGGTACTTCGGTTAACGATGGTCCCCAAACTCATCCTTTTATGTAAGTTTATTTTTTTAAATGCTTTTGTAAGTGTATTTTTGCGAGTCTAAAAGGACTAGTCTATTTTACATTATTCCTTATGGGGATAAATTCGTTTGGTAATGGCACTTGAACAGCATTCTGGAACGAAAAAATATTGTTAACCGAGGTACCACTGTATACATAATTTACAATGCATAAAAGTTTCATCTTTACCATAAATGTTGACACTATGCAGAACATTTATGTTTTTTGTTGTTTTCTTCAGAAGCAGTAATTTCAATATTTCACAAAGAAAATTTAATTTTATAGACATTTATCCCCCTCAAGGGAGGTTCCATGATGCCAGTAAAGGGTTCTTCATCCAAAGAATTAGACCTAATCTACCCTTCCTTGGATCAAACTTAACCTGCATCCTGTTCCCCCAAGCACTGTATTACCCATACGAGTTTAGTGCTTGCCCATACAATAATACAGACATTTACCCTGAGATAAGAAAGATACAGGCTTTAATAGTTCTAGATAGATTTTAAATTGATCTCAACCACTCGTTGAAGGTTTAACGATATGACGAGGAAGTAAATTCACATATGTATGTGTGTGTGTACTCACCTAATTGTGGTTGCAGGGGTCGATTCATAGCTCCTGGCCCCCCCACTTCACTGGATGCTAGTAGATCCACTCTCTCCTTCTCCATGAGCCCTGGAATTCTCTCCAGGTAAACTACATCACTCTCCAGATGGTTCCACTTCATGACAACTCTATGGCTGAAGAAATACTTCCTAACATCCCTGTGACTCATCTGAGTTTTCAACTTCCAGTTGCGACCCCTTGTTGCTGTGCCACATCTCTGAAACATTCTGTCCCTATACACTTTGTCAATTCCTCTCCATTATTTTATATGAATGATAAATGTTGACTTAGCTTATTGGAGATGTCATGTTTAAGATCAATGTGTGGTATGAATATTATGCAGAGAATGAAAGATAACTGAGAAAGAGGAAATAAAAATCAGAATGAAAGGATGGATTGTTAAAATGGTCATTTAGAAAGGAAGAAACAGGATAGCCTGATTAAGAGGGTGTACCAGTCGGGGGTGGATGGGAGACGATGTTCCAGGGAAGGTTGGAAGAAAAGTGTGAAGGAGGTTTTCAAAGGAACTTGAGCATCCAGCAGGTATGTATAAGTGTGTTAGCTGGAGTGTAAACAAAGTGGTTTATGGGGTTTAATGTGCTGTCAAAGTGTGAGCAAAGTTACATATATAATAGGATTTCCTTTAAAAGGGGTGTCCTGATGCTAGTCAAGGGCTTTTTATTCAAGAAATTAGTGCTACCCTTCCCTTCCTGGAATCACACCTCATTATCCCACTATCCCTCCTATTCTTAAGTGCTGGTCACTACAATAATTCTGAAAGGATTCAGGAAAATTAATTAACCAGACTTGAGTTCTGCAAGTGCCTGTACTCTGGAAGATGCATGGAGACTGTTGCTGGTGAGAGGATCATTTGATTTGTAATGTCCGTGCACTTCTAGTAAGACTGCTAATGAATGAGTAATGATGAATGTCTTATTCATGGGGTCACCCTACCTTGGTGGGAAGTGGCTGAAGTGCTAAAAAAAAAAAGCGGAGAAAAAAACTGAAAAGATAAACGAGTTGCTGTAAAGTATATTGATGGACCTATTAATGAAAAGCAGTTACAAAAAAAAAGAAAAAAAAATGATTGTAATAGAGGAATGTAACTATAAGGGAAAAAAATGGTTAGCCATTGACGCTGGAATGATATTCAAACTGTCAGACAAATAATTCCCTCAGTGCATTAGGGAGCTTCTGAGCCAAAGAATTGGACTTGTCCTCCATTCTCTGGATTAAACTTTATTGCCTCCCATTCCTCAGGCTGTGTATAACCCCTCTGGGGTTGGCACTTTCCCTTAAATGTAATAATAACAATCCTCAATGTAATGACAGGTTTTCGTATGTAAAGTATCAGCACATTGCTTGAAGTGATTCCATGAACGACAGGTCCCTCACCATCATGGCTAGAGAGTTTGAGGCATCTTCCCCTTCCATGGATCATACCTGATTATCTCTTATTCCACAGGCACTGTACGACCCCCTACTGGTTTAGTGCTTTTCCTCAAAATATAACGATAATAAAGTTTGCTCTAACCTCAAGCACTGTTCTCAGTGCTAAGTTCCCTCCAAAGAGGCTTCCTCATTGTTGGTTAAGAATTCCACAGAACTAAAGTTACCCTCCTCTTCCTCGGATCTGACAAGAATGTTTTCCATTCCTCAGGTGCTGTATAACCCCGTGATTATAATAACAGTTTCATGTGTGTCAGTCCTTCGCTTGAAATGACTTACTTTGTTAGATTTATAGTCTATGACTGCATGTGAGTTGTTAAGGTTGCAATTCCCCTTTATCTATTGGTGTATATACACGAGTATATACTGTACACACCTCTTGGTGTATATACTCTAAGGGATACACACCTCTCAGCGTATATACATCACAATATACTATATACATCTCAGTGTCTGTACTGACCTAATTGTGGTTGCAGGGGTCGAGTCTCAGCTCCTGACAGAGCCTGTGCTGGCCACTACTGGTTTCACTCTCTTGGCTGCGTGAGCCCTTTCATGCTTATTCTTAAGGCTATATATGGATTTTGCTTCTACCACTTCACTGACTAGGTGTTTCACTTCCTGACCACTCTAAGGCTAAGAAGTATTTCCTAACATCCATGACTCATTTTTGCTTTTAACTTGCAGCTGTGACCTCGTATAATCGAGACCTGCCACTCACTCTCTGTCCACCCTGTCAATTCCTTTGAGTATTTTGTACATAGTAATCATGTCACCTCTGGTCCTGTCCTCCAGCGTCGTCAGGTTTAGCTCCTCTAGCCTCTCATCATAGGTCATATCCCTCGGCTATAGGACTAGTTTCGCCGCAATCTTTGCACTTTTTCCAGCGTCTTTACATGTTTAACCAGATGTGGGTTCCATTCTGGCGCTGCATACTTCAGTATGAGCCTTTTCTTCTTTTTCTTGATTCCAGGCCCGGGTCTTTTCCAGATGGTGACCCGGCAAGATGGGCCTGATATCTGCAGTGTATAAGGTTGTGAATGCCTCCTTATTGACGTTCCTGAAACCTACCATTAAATTTGTCAGTCTTGCATTTGCTGCACTAGTTATTTTGGTTGATGCTTGATGCTTGATGCTTGATGCTTGATGCTTGATGCTTGATACTTGATGCTTGATGCGTGCCTCAAACGAAATGTTTGATTGATGAATTAGACACTTGTGCAACACTTGCGTATCTTTATTGTGGAAACGTTTCGCCAACCAGTGGCTTCCTCAGTCCAAATGCATTGAATTATGCTCACCCCGAGGTGTCCTCCCAGGCAAAATGCCTAGAATTATGCTCACCCAGAGGTCTCCTCTTTCATCCTTAGTCCCCAAGCCTGTTCACTGTTTCTGGACGTCTTTGCCCTTCAGTTTTCATAACTTCGCATATACTGGGGTGAAATTCCAATCCTGCAGTGTCCAGATTCATTTGTAGTCTTTCCTAGTCAACTCCTGTTTGTATCTTCATTAGTTTCACATCATCTGCAAACACGGACACATCCGACTCGATTTCTTGTCATGTTGTTTACATACAAAAGAAACAATACTGGTCCAAGTACTGACCCTTGTGGAACCCACTCGTCATACTCGCTCATTCCGACACCTCCTTCCTGACTAACTCTACATCTCGGCGTATATATAATGAACGATTACACACTTCAAGAGATAAAAACCTGCCAGTGCGTATATACGGATATACACCTCGCGGTGTATATAAGGTGAGAGTCCTGCCCTTGCCATCCTAAAGCCCTGCCGCTGCCATCTTCCAGCCTTGCCCCTGCCATCCTCTGCTGGCCCCTGTCCCCTTCCATCCTCCAGGCGTACCCCCTGCCATCTTCCAGCACTGCTGCTGCCATCCTCCAGCCCTGCCTCTGTCATCCTCCAACCCTGCCCCTGCATCCTCCAATCCAATCCCTGTCATCCTCCAGCCCTGTCCCCTCCATCCTCCAGCCCTACCCAGTCATCCTCCAGTCCTGCCCCTCCATCCTCAAGCCCTACCCCTGCCATCCTCCAGTCCTGCCCCCTCCATCCTCCAGTCCTGGCTCTGTCAGGGTGAATGGGTGTCAGTGGTGGCGCACACCACCTCAACACTCCAGTGTACTTCTGGACGTCTCACCGTTAGCACGTGTGTGTGTTTGTGTTGCGTGTGTCCGGTGCCTACCACCAAGCATCATCACATTATTAAACCTCATACATTACGTTCTAGAATACTCTAGCTCAAAAGAAATCGTCGAAGATTTATTCGTTCAGTACATATCTCAAAATGTAGCGCCATATCCACGGAGAGCGAGTTGGGAAGGTAATTTAAATGGAGCGTAAGATGATGATCTGTGAATAGCGGGGTTCAGTGGTTGTTACTGTGGTGTGTATGGTGCTGCCATCACTATTAACATGAACACCATCTCCAGCACTACCATGAGTACCATCTCCAACACTACCATGAGTACCATTGTCCCTCCAGCATTCAAGGAACGTTTCTGGGTAAGTAACACTGTATAGCTAGAAGATTCAGTAATTATTATTATTGTTATATTTTCGAGTTAAGCGCTAAATCCGTAGGGGTCATATAGCCCCTGGGGAACATGGGAGGCAGTCAGGTTCGATCCAAGGTAGGGGAAGACAGATATCTTCACCAGCATTAGACCTTTCCCCTGAAGAATGAGAGGTTGAAATGCTAGGCTCCTGCTACTGCTGTCACCACTGCTACTGCTGTCACCACTGTTACTGCTGTCACCACTGCTTCTGCTGTCACCACTGTTACTGCTGTCACCACTGCTACTGCTGTCACCACTGTTACTGCTGTCACCATTGCTACTGCTGTCACCACTGTTACTGCTGTCACCACTGCTTCTGCTGTCACCTCTGTTACTGCTGTCACCACTGCTACTGCTGTCACCACTTACTGCTGTCACCATTGCTACTGCTGTCACCACTGCTTCTGCTGTCACCTCTGTTACTGCTGTCACCACTGCTACTGCTGTCACCACTGTTACTGCTGTCACCATTGCTACTGCTGTCACCACTGCTACTGCTGTCACCACTGCTACTGCTGTCACCACTGTTACTGCTGTCACCACTGTTACTGCTGTCACCACTGCTACTGCTGCCACCACTGCTACTGCTGTCACCATTGCTACTGCTGTCATCATTGCTACTGCTGTCACCATTGCTACTGTCACCACTGCTACTGCTGTCACCATTGCTACTGTCACCACTGTTACTGCTGTCAGCTACTGCTGTCACCACCTACTGCTGTCACTATTGCTACTGCTGTCACCACCTACTGCTGTCATCATTGCTACTGCTGTCACCATTGTTACTGCTGTCACCACCTACTGCTGTCACCATTGCTACTGCTGTCACCACCTACTGCTGTCACCATTGCTACTGCTGTCACCACCTACTGCTGTCACCATTGCTACTGCTGTCACCACCTACTGCTGTCACCATTGCTACTGCTGTCACCATTGCTACTGCTGTCACCACCTACTGCTGTCACCATTGCTACTGCTGTCACCACCTACTGCTGTCACCATTGCTACTGCTGTCACCACTGCACCCACGACAGTTGACTAATATCCAGCTGCCTATTTTGTTAGGTGAACAGGGACAGTAGATGTTACATTGCTCCCATACATCTCGCTTCTGCTCAAGATTGAAACCGGGTCTTTCGGTTGAGAGTTGAATACCATACCAATAAGCTACCAATGTGAATCGGAAGCCTATTAAATGTTTTGCAGTAACAGGAGTGTTGGCTTTTTTTTCCTTTAGAACGTGCAAGATGACAGGAAAAATTGAAACGGATTTTTTTTACAGACCCCTCAATTAATTTATAATACAATTTACTTTCCTGTAAGTTTCTTGATCTGGCTTACTCACTTAATATTTGCTTTCCATTTTATGAGGCTTAATCTGAGAGCGGGCCGAGAGGAAGGGGGAGGGGGAGATGATTTTCCCAGAAGAATTCAGATAGCCTAGCTAAACACTTGATAGTACATGTGTAGGCAGCCAGCCAATCATGATAATACCGTGGGTCGATCATCCCACACTGGTGGTGGACTATCACGGTGTTAAGTGACGACAATCATTCCACACTGGTGGTCGACTATCACGGTGTTAGGTGACAATCATTTCACACTGGTAGTAGACTATCACGGTGTTAGGTGACAATCATTCCACACTGGTGGTCGAGACTCACCTAGGTGCAGAAGTTAACAGTGCTGACACATCCGGCTAAATCTATACAAACGTTCAATGTACATTAAAGGGCCTAAAATCTGGAAATTCCTACCTGAAAACTCCAGAACTGCAGACTCAGCCACCCTTTTCAACACTATCATCAAAAAACATCTTATCTCACTAACACACCCCACCATCACCTAAATACATGAAAACCAATGATTCACGCACACACATCCTCCTCATCTACACCAACACTGACCCAAAGGACAGTAAACACAAAATCCCGAATATAGCTATTGTCTAATAAATCTCAAACTAGACTTAAGTTTACCTGATATACTCCTATATAGGAGCTCTAATAGAAACTATGTAACATGCCAAGACAAAACCATTCTCATTACTAATTTTACAATCTAAATATTCTGAACTACCTCAATATTGTAAATCTAGTTAATCATTTGAAATTTGTATTCATTTGTAAAGTAAAAGGACACAAATGCAACTAATGTGACATTTTATTGTGGCAACGTTTCGCTCTCCACAATAAAATGTCACATTAGTTGCATTTGTGTCCTTTTACTTAACATATTGTCGGTAATTCTACCAATATTATTATATTCATTTGTAATTTGTAATATAGATTAAGAACTAGTATTAGTCTGCCCGAAATGCCTAGCATGCCCAGGCATGCTAGGCATGCTAATGGCCATCTTTGTAATTATTGTCTTATAAATGTAAACCACACATTGTAATCTTTACAGAGAAATAAAATAATCTGAATCCTTGGGTGTCAGTATAGATTATGACAACACTGGAGCAATTAATTGTCTTTCTACACGTTTTAGTTTTTTATCATTCTGACAACTATTTCCGCTTTAAAAGGAAACTTGTTAAGTATTTTTGTCCATTGCAGGAGATATATCAGTGCTGGAGACAATGTAAGAGGAATGTCACGCAAAGACCCATAAATTAGAACACTGGAATTCGCTATGGAAAACTTTCTTATTTGTTGCAGGGTTAGAACATATACAGAGGTCATTCTGTGCCTGCAGAGTATTATTAACACATCTGAATTACTGAGAACGCCTTAAAGCACTGGGAATGTAGTCTAGGGAAAGGAGAAGAGATGCTTGATCATACGTTCAGGGGAAAAGATTAAGAGAGTCACATCCACTATTTACACGCTACCATAACTTACTGGAGTGAGAAATACGGGAGTAAGGGTAGATAGAATAATGTTCCCTAATGGGCAAAGCATTTCCTTAATAAAGGTACCTAATGTTTCATTTTTTTCATGGAATAAAACCAGTGAGAAGCAGGGAGGCCAAAACCACAACTGGAGAACACTGTCAACACCGTAGTTCAACTCTTCTTCTTCCTTCTAAAATCAAATAAAAGAAATAATGTCGGGACAAAGGTGGAAGTTTTCAAAATGAAACCTAACAAGCAGTACCTCCATAAAGTGAAATAAACCAGGTTGTAATGGCTATTTAGTCCTGTGGGCTGCTGACAGCAACAGCTCGGTTGACCAGGCAGTCAACAATGAAGCCTGGACTCAGGTCGGGCATACTATGTTGTATGTCGTCAGTATGCAAGAAGTTATATAATATTTAATCAATCTTTCTGATTATGAATGTGTACAGTGTGTTAGATGTGTGTTAAGGTTGTGTGAGTGTTCAGGTTAAGTGAGTGTGTTCAGGTTAAGTGTGAGTGTGTTCAGGTTAAGTGTGAGTGTGTTAAGGTTAAGTGTGAGTGTGTTCAGGTTAAGTGTGTGAGTGTGCTAAATGCGCGAGTGTGTGTGTGTGTGTGTGTGTGTGTGTTGAATGTGAGTGTGTTAAGGTTTACATTCTGCCCACACAATACGTGGGTGGGAGTGTCCGGTTACCTCACAAATAGCGGGAATTATCATTGAAATTATTCTCTCAAATATTTATGCCAAATGATAACGAGAAGACAACATGTATATACAGTAATTGGAATTTTACAAGCGTTTGTGAGCTAAACAAGAAAAGAAAAAAAGAGAATATACAAGAATAATAACAATGAATATTGTAATCTACGCCACAAGTGAAAACATTGTACAGGGAATGTTAATGTTAGGTTTAATACAGCAGCCTCGTGTGTGTGTGTGTGTGTGTGTGTGTGTGTGTGTGTGTGTGTGTGTGTGTGTGTACTCACTTATTTGTGGCTGCAGGGTCGATTCATAGCTCCTGGCCCCTCCTCTTCGCTGGTCATTATTACGTCCACTCTCTCCCTGCTCCATGAGCTTTATCGTACCTCTTCTTTAAATTACTCTGTATGGATCTTGTCTTCACTTAAGTGCTCCCCTCAAGGGAGGTTCCTTGACGCTGGTGAGGGGCTCTTTATCTAGGGAATTGGATCTGTGCTCCAGTTCCCTGAATTAAGCCTGAATACCTTCCACATCCCCCCCCACAGGCGCTGCATAATCCTACGGGTTTAGCGCTCCCCCTTGATTATAATAATAATAATTCACTTAAGTTACTCTGTATGGATCTTGTCTTCACTCTATCACCTTCCAGATTGTTCCAGATGACAGTGCTCTGTTAGTATCAGGTAAAGACCCTGATACTGGAACTGGAGTCCTGCAGCAAATGGTTAGTAGACAATAAGTTATTGTTACACCTCGGGAAAACAGAAGCCATACTCTTTGGCACGAAATATAAACTGAGCAGGGTAAATAATTTTAATGTCCGGTGTAATGGGGAATCCATCACTTCAGTTTCCTCAGTAAAATATCTGGGAATCCCCTTTGACCCATGCATGTCAGGAGAATTGATAGGGAACAGTATAGTAAAGAAAGCGAATGCCAGACTGAAGTTCCTCTACAGACAAGCACAGTGTCTACCTACTGAGGCTCGCAGGACCCTATGTCTAGCCCTTATACAATGTAATACTATGAACTACGCTTGCTCTTCATGGTACTCTGCCTTGACAAAAAAACACAAAGATAAACTGCAAATCACAAAGAACAAAATGATAAGATTCATCCCTGACCTGGACCCAAGAGAACATGTAGGCCAGGATGAATTACAACAATTGGATATGCTGAATATTGAAGACAGTAAAACAACTTAAATTAAATCAAGTTTATAAAATTGCTCGCAGTGTCCAGAATATCTTGCTGCCAATTTTGTCAAGGCTGGGAACCAAAGCAGTCATAGTACTAGGGGGAGAGAGCACAACTTTGTAGCACCCACAGTCAGTGGCCAGGCTTCAAACACCTTTTATTGTACAGCAATAAAGGAATGGAACAGACTGCCTACACATGTCAAAGCCAGTCATAGCATGAACCAGTTCAAGAAGAGAGCCAAAAGGTACCAAATGAATGTAGCGACAGAAAGGGAGGAGAATGATGATATTAAATGGACCCCAATGGAAATAAGTCACTGACTTTTTTGGGTTATCCTAGGTTTTCTACACATATGCTGCTATGTATTATAATCTATGTAACTGTATTTGTGTATACCTGAATAAACTTACTTACTTACTTACTTCCTGACAACTCTATGACTGAAGAAATACTTTCTAACATCCCTGTGACTTATCCGAGTTTTCAACTTCTAGTTGTGACCCCTTGTTGCTGTGTCCCATCTGGAGTATACCTGGAGAGGGTTTCGAGGGTCAACGCCCCCGCGGCCCGGTCTGTGACCAGGCCTCATGGTGGATCAGGGCCTGATCAACAAGGCTGTTACTGTTGGCCGCACGCAACCCGACGTACGAACCACAGCCCGGCTGGTCAGGTACTGACTTTAGGTGTCTGTCCAGTGCTTTCTTGAAGACAGCCAGGGGTCTATTGGTAATCCCCCTTATGTATGCTGGAAGGCAGTTGAACAGTCTTGGGCACCTGATGTCGTGTGGGGTTCGATTGATGGATCTGGGAATAAACACACACGAAGGATGGCTGGTATCTTATAATTAGTGGTAAAATAAGGAGAACGCTCAGAGCCTGTCCTGTCTCCTTCCTATGTCACGTCTAGAACTCAACTGAGGGCAGTGCCTGGAGGGCACGGATTCAAAGAGCTCGTGACGTCATGCTAGGTCAGCATTAGTCACCTAACGGTCAGCGATTTACGTAGGGAGGCGGTGAATCAGTAACGGTTATAACTGAAATACTACAGTACAGTACTACTGACACTGACACTTATTGTGTTGTCTCTTATCGTGCTAGTGGCACCCCTGCTTTTCATTGCTGGGATATTGCATCGTCTGCTGTCTTTTGCTTTCATAGGGAGTGATTATCGTGTGCAAGTTTGGTACTGATCCCTCTAGGATTTTCCAAGTGTATATAATCATGTATCTCTCCCGCCTGCGTTCTAGGGAGTACAGGTTGAGGAACTTCAAGCGTTCCCAATAATTTAGGTGTTTTATCGCAGTCATGTGTACCGTGAAGGTTCTCTGTACATTTTCTAGGTCAGTAATTTCACCTGCCCTGAAAGGTGCTGTTAATGTGTGCAGCAACATTCTGTCACTATCTACCTTGTCAATTTCTTTCAGTTTTGTGTGTGTGTGTGTGTACTCACCTATTTGTACTCACCTATTTGTGGTTGCAGGGGTCGATTCATAGCTCCTGGCCCCGCCTCTTCACTGATTGCTACTAGGTCCTCTCTCTCCCTGCTCCATGAGCTTTATCAAACCTAGTCTTAAAACTATGTATGGTTCCTGCCTCCACTATGTCGCTTTCTAAGCTATTCCACTTCCTGACAACTCTATGACTGAAGAAATACTTCCTAACATCCCTTTGACTCATAGGAGTCTTCAACTTCCAATTGTGACCCCTTGTTTCTGTGTCCCCTCTCTGGAACATCTTGTCTCTGTCCACCTTATCTGTTCCTCGCAGTATTTTATATGTCGTTATCATGTCTCCCCTAACCCTCCTGTCCTCTAGTGTCGTCAGGCCGATTTCCTTAACCTTTCTTCGTAGGACAACCCCTTAGCTCTGGGACTAGTCTTGTTGCAAACCTTTGCACTTTCTCTAATTTCTTGACGTGCTTGACCAGGTGTGGGTTCCAAACTGGTGCTGCATACTCCAGTATGGGCCTGACGTATATGGTATACAGAGTCTTGAATGATTCCTTAGTGAGGTATTGGAACGTTATTCTTAGGTTTGCCAGCCGCCCGTATGCTGCAGCAGTTATCTGATTGATGTGTGCCTCAGGAGATGTGCTCGGTATTATACTCACCCCAAGATCTTTTTCTTTGAGTGAGGTTTGCAGTCTTTGGCCACCTAGACTATACTCTGTCTGCGGTCTTCTTTGCCCTTCCCCGATATTCATGACTTTACATTTGGCAGGGTTAAATTCAAGGAGCCAGTTACTGGACCAGGCTTGCAGCCTGTCCAGGTCTCTTTGTAGTCCTGCCTGATCCTCGACTGATTTGATTCTTCTCATTAACTTCACATCATCTGCAAACAGGGACACTTCTGAGTCTATCCCTTCCGTTATGTCATTCACATATACCAAAAACAGTACAGGTCCTAGGACTGACCCTTGTGGAACTCCACTCGTCACAGGTGCCCACTCTGACATCTCGTCACGTACCATGACTCGTTGTTGCCTCCCTGTCAGATATTCTCTGATCCATTGCAGTGCTTTTCCTGTTACGTGTGCCTGATCCTCTAGCTTTTGCATTAACCTCTTGTGAGGAACTGTGTCGAACGCCTTCTTGCAGTCCAAAAAATGCAGTCTATCCACCCTCTCTCTCGTGTCTTACTTCTGTTACCTTGTCATAAAACTCCAGTAGGTTTGTGACACAGGATTTTCCTTCCCTGAAACCGTGCTGGTTGTCGTTTATAAGCTTGTGTCTTTCTATGTGCTCCACCACTCTCCTCCTGATGATCTTCTCCATGACTTTGCATACTATACACGTCAGTGACACAGGTCTGTAGTTTAATGCCTCGTGTCTGTCTCCTTTCTTAAAAATTGGGACTACATTTGCCATCTTCCACGCCTCAGGTAGTTGCCCAGTTTCAATGGATGTGTTGAAGATTTGTGTTAGTGGCACACACAACATCTCTGCTCCCTCTCTAAGGACCCACGGAGAAATGTTGTCCGGTCCCACCGCTTTTGAGGTATCGAGTTCACATAGCAGCTTCTTCACCTCCTCCTCGGTTGTGTGTATTTCATCCAGCACTTGTTGGTATACCTCCCTATTCTGAATTCCTGAGTCCTACCTGTCTCCTGTGTAAATACTTCTTTAAATCTCATGTTGAGCTCCTCACATACCTCTTGGTCGTTTATTGTGAACTCCCCACCTTCCTTTCTCAGCCTGATTACCTGGTCCTTGACTGTTGTTTTCCTCCTGATGTGGCTATACAACAGCTTCGGGTCAGACTTGACTTTTGATGCTATATCATTTTCATATTGTCGCTGAGCCTCCTTCTTACCTGTGCATATTCGTTTCTGGCTCTTCGGCTAATCTCTTTATTTTCCTGGGTCCTTTGTCTTCTGTACTTTTTCCATTCTCTATTACACTTACTTTTTGCCTCCCTACACCTCTGGGTGAACCAAGGACTCGTTCTGGTCTTCCCATTACTTCTGTTTCCCTTGGGGACAAACCTCTCCTCTGCCTCTTTGCATTTGGTTGTCACATATTCCATCATTTCTTTTACTGGTTTTCCTGCCAATTCTCTCTCCCACTGAACGTCTTGTAGGAAGTTCCTCATGCCTGTGTAGTCCCCCTTTTGTAGTTTCGTTTCTCCTTTCCTATTCCTGCTCCCTCTCCACTTGTAGCTCAACTATATAATCAAAACACAGAACCAAATGATCACTAGCTCCAAGGGGCCTTTCATACGTGATATCCTCGATGTCCGAACTACTCAAGGTGAATACTAGGTCCAGTCTTGCTGGATCATCCCCACCTCTCTCTCTGGTAGTGTTCTAACATGTTGATGCATGAGGTTTTCCAGTACCACATCCATCATCTTGGCTCTCCATGATTCAGGACCCCCATGGGGCTCTAGGTTTTCCCAATCAATCTCTTTGTGATTGAAATCACCCATAACTAGTAACTTTGCTCTCCCCATGTGGGCTCTTCTGGCTACCTCGGCTAGTGTGTCTACCATTGCTCTGTTGCTCTCGTCGTATTCTTCTCTTGGCCCCCCCTTGGGAATTACAGCAATTACCACCTTATGGCCCTCAGACTGAATTGTTCCTACTATGTAGTCCCTTTCACCCATTCCATCCATTCCTTCCACTTCCTCAAATCCCCACCTGTTCTTAATGAGCAGTGCAACTCCTCCTCCCCCTCTCCTCTGTGTGTGTGAGTGTGTGTGTGTGTGTGTGTGTGTGTGTGTGTGTGTGTGTGTATTTTATTCGGTTATTCGAATACCAAACACACACAGGTTTAAGAGTAAGCCCACGAGCCTAGTAAGTAAGTTTATTCAGGTATACAGGAGTGAATGTGGCAGGCGGCAAGTTGAGAGGAGGGGCCAGGAGTTAAGACTCAACCCCTACAACTACACACAAGTGAGTACATATAAATAAGAATTCTGTGTACAAACATGTAAGGATGAAGTGGATGAAGCTGCGGAAGAGCAGGAAGGATGTGAGCAATGATCAGCAGCAGGTCACTCACTCACCATCACTGTGGCTCCTCCAGTTGCTTGCTGCAACACACATATCACCGTGGCTCCTCCAGTTGCTTGCTGCAACACATATATCACCGTGGCTCCTCCAGTTGCTTGCTGCAACACACATATCACCGTGGCTCCTCCAGTTGCTTGCTGCAACACACATATCACCGTGGCTCCTCCAGTTGCTTGCTGCAACACACATATCACCGTGGCTCCTCCAGTTGCTTGCTGCAACACACATATCACCGTGGCTCCTCCAGTTGCTTGCTGCAACACACATATCACCGTGGCTCCTCCAGTTGCTTGCTGCAACACACATATCACCGTGGCTCCTCCAGTTGCTTGCTGCAACACACATATCACCGTGGCTCCTCCAGTTGCTTGCTGCAACACACATATCACCGTGGCTCCTCCAGTTGCTTGCTGCAACACACATATCATCGTGGCTCCTCCAGTTGCTTGCTATAACACACATCATTGTGGCTCCTCCAGTTGCAACACTTATCATTGTGGCTCCTCCAGTTGCTTGCTATAACACTCATCATTGTGGCTCCTCCAGTTGCTTGCTATAACACACATCATTGTGGCTCCTCCAGTTGCTTGCTACAACACTCATCATTGTGGCTCCTCCAGTTGCTTGCTATAACACACATCATTGTGGCTCCTCCAGTTGCTTGCTACAACACTCATCATTGTGGCTCCTCCAGTTGCTTGCTACAACACTCATCATTGTGGCTCCTCCAGTTGCAACACTCATCATTGTGGCTCCTCCAGTTGCAACACTCATCATTGTGGCTCCTCCAGTTGCTTGCTATAACACACATCATTGTGGCTCCTCCAGTTGCTTGCTACAACACTCATCATTGTGGCTCCTCCAGTTGCTTGCTATAACACACATCATTGTGGCTCCTCCAGTTGCTTGCTACAACACTCATCATTGTGGCTCCTCCAGTTGCTTGCTACAACACTCATCATTGTGGCTCCTCCAGTTGCTTGCTACAACACACATCATTGTGGCTCCTCCAGTTGCAACACTCATCATTGTGGCTCCTCCAGTTGCTTGCTATAACACACATCATTGTGGCTCCTCCAGTTGCTTGCTATAACACACATCATTGTGGCTCCTCCAGTTGCTTGCTACAACACTCATCATTGTGGCTCCTCCAGTTGCTTGCTACAACACTTATCATTGTGGCTCCTCCAGTTGCTTGCTATAACACACATCATTGTGGCTCCTCCAGTTGCTTGCTACAACACTCATCATTGTGGCTCCTCCAGTTGCATACTACAACACTCATCATTGTGGCTCCTCCAGTTGCTTGCTACAACACTCATCATTGTGGCTCCTCCAGTTGCTTGCTATAACACACATCATTGTGGCTCCTCCAGTTGCTTGCTATAACACACATCATTGTGGCTCCTCCAGTTGCTTGCTATAACACATCATTGTGGCTCCTCCAGTTGCTTGCTATAACACTCATCATTGTGGCTCCTCCAGTTGCTTGCTATAACACATCATTGTGGCTCCTCCAGTTGCTTGCTATAACACTCATCATTGTGGCTCCTCCAGTTGCTTGCTATAACACATCATTGTGGCTCCTCCAGTTGCTTGCTATAACACATCATTGTGGCTCCTCCAGTTGCTTGCTATAACACATCATTGTGGCTCCTCCAGTTGCTTGCTACAACACTCATCATTGTGGCTCCTCCAGTCGCTTACTACAACACACATACACATATATTTCACTAGCAATACTGTTCTCACTTTTAGATTTCTTGCTAAACGTTTGCATATGTCTATTTACACACTCTATCACCATACCTTACCTCCATTAAATCCCTTCTTGTTCAGTGGATTTCCGTAGCCTCATTATTATATAAATACTGATGAAGGGACCATGCAGTACCTAATACACAGCGTCTTTAGAGTTGTTTATAAAGTGCTAGATGTAGCGTAGTAGAACAAACGGCTGACTACTGGAAAAAAAATCAGATTCGATCCCCAGGTGGAGGAGCGATATATGGACAGGTCTTTATACATCTACTGTTATTCGACAGTTGTAAGTGGCATCGGGCGGCCTTAGAAATCGACTGAGATAGTACATACAGATCTTATTCTGTAAAAGTACTGAGGTAGGATAGCAGCTCTTAGCTAGTGTATGAGCTGAGGTAGGATAACAGCTCTTAGCTAGTGTATGAGCTGAGGTAGGATAACAGCTCTTAGCTAGTGTATGAGCTGAGGTAGGATAACAGCTCTTAGCTAGTGTATGGGCTGAGGTAGGATAACAGCTCTTAGCTAGTGTATGAGCTGAGGTAGGATAGCAGCTCTTAGCTAGTGTATGAGCTGAGTAGAACAGCCTAGCAGTGTATGAGCTGAGTAGATAGCAGTTTCTAGTGTAGAGCTGAGGTGAGGATAGCAGCTCAGCTAGTGTATGAGCTAGGTAGGATAGCAGCTCTAGCTAGTGTATGAGCGTTGTAGTGGATAACAGCCTTAGAATGTATGAGCTGAGGTAGATAGCAGCTCTTAGCTGTGTATGAGCTGAGGTAGGATAGCAGCTCTTAGCTAGTGTATGAGCTGAGGTAGGATAACAGCTCTTACCTAGTGTATGAGCTGAGGTAGGATAACAGCTCTTATCTAGTGTATGAGCTGAGGTAGGATAGCAGCTCTTAGCTAGTGTATGAGCTGAGGTAGGATAACAGCTCTTAGCTAGTGTATGAGCTGAGGTAGGATAACAGCTCTTAGCTAGTGTATGAGCTGAGGTAGGATAGCAGCTCTTAGCTAGTGTATGAGCTGAGGTAGGATAGCAGCTCTTAGCTAGTGTATGAGCTGAGGTAGGATAGCAGCTCTTAGCTAGTGTATGAGCTGAGGTAGGATAGCAGCTCTTAGCTAGTGTATGAGCTGAGGTAGGATAGCAGCTCTTAGCTAGTGTATGAGCTGAGGTAGGATAACAGCTCTTAGCTAGTGTATGAGCTGAGGTAGGATAGCAGCTCTTAGCTAGTGTATGAGCTGAGGTAGGATAGCAGCTCTTAGCTAGTGTATGAGCTGAGGTAGGATAACAGCTCTTACCTAGTGTATGAGCTGAGGTAGGATAACAGCTCTTATCTAGTGTATGAGCTGAGGTAGGATAGCAGCTCTTAGCTAGTGTATGAGCTGAGGTAGGATAGCAGCTCTTAGCTAGTGTATGAGCTGAGGTAGGATAGCAGCTCTTAGCTAGTGTATGAGCTGAGGTAGGATAGCAGCTCTTAGCTAGTGTATGAGCTGAGGTAGGATAAGCAGCTCTTAGCTAGTGTATGAGCTGAGGTAGGATAGCAGCTCTTAGCTAGTGTATGAGCTGAGGTAGGATAGCAGCTCTTAGCTAGTGTGTGAGCTGAGGTAGGATAACAGCTCTTAATTGTGAGTTAAGATTACACAGTTATTTCACTGTTAATTACTATATGCATCATAACAGTTCTTTAACAGTAACTTGAACTGTAATTTTTTTTATAAATGAAAGTCGATTTACTGCACTGACTCGAGAATAAAAAGTCTTGATCACAAGGAATGTGCATTGAGAGGTTGTAAGGTGACAAGACTGACACCTGAGTGAAGGTGAGATGACTTAGTTACTCTCACTAAGAACATGAGTAGCATGCAAAATGCCATCTTAATCCCGGGTGAGGCTTCCCGGCAGTCATGTAAGGATTCACTACCGTCTCTCACGAGACAACACTGTTGTGGTGACTTGTACCTCACACACTAGCTTCCTCACAAGGCAATGTTACAGTGAATTGTACCTTACATACTATCTTCCTTACAAACAGTGTTACAGTAGTGAGATCGACAAGTGTCTACTAACTCCTGGGGTTCTAGTGCTGGGGTTTGAAGCTGTGTATTGGTTACCTCCATCACTGCTTCATGCAAGTCATTCCACTTTTCAACCAGCCTCAGACTAAACAGAATACTTCCTTACATCCCTATTGATCACCTGTGTCCCCTTGATCCTGGTTCCCTTAATTCAAGCAACTTGCCCCTTTCAGCCTGTCAATTCCTCTTAAAATTTTGTACGCAGTAATCATGGCCCCTCTTGTCCTTCTCTTCTTTAAGGTGGTCAGGTTGAGTTTTTCCACCTCTCAGTTCTGGAACTAGCCAGGTTGCAAACCTTTGGACCTCTTCTTAGTCTCCACGTACTACAGTGATTCTAAAGGATTCTTTATTAAAGTTCCTGAATACTAATCTAGGTTTGCTAATCTTGCACGTGTGTATGTATGTGGATGTATGCACGTCTGTATACTATTGTGTATGTATGCTTATACAGATGGTTGAATAATGAGCAAATGGTTTAATGGTGTTCAGATGGTTTAGTGGTGTACAGATGGATGCTCAGTCACTGTGCAGGTGGTCATCTGACAAAGAGCTGTGTCAGGAGACACTTTCCTGTTTCCTGACAATGACAGCACAACAACCGTCACACTTTCCTTTCTGGAAATGTTCTGCATAACCCGGGCTTTCCATGTCCAGTATTGAATGTTATCCATCGTTTTACAAACCATGTATCATGTGCAATAAAGAATTTGAATTCTGAATTTGATATACTGTTTATTAAAGAGTGTAGTTGTGCCAGGTAGAAGTAGGCACCCCACATCACGTCAACACAATACCTTCCCCCCTTTTCCTCCTCCCTCACCGCCCCCACCCAGCCCCCCCTTCCATCCCTCCTCACGCAGGAGTGCCAATACTATTGTTTATTATTCCCTAACACTGTACGTCGAAATCTCACAATGCATTGAAAAATTCACACACACACACACGGGAGTTGTGAATCTACCCCTACAACCACAATTACGTGAGTACACACACACACATAGCCAGGAGCTATGACTCGACCCCTGCAACCACAAATAGGTGAGTACACAGTACAATAAAAGTTTGTTCTCTAAAGTGTGCCTTTTCCTCACTAATGCAAGTGAAGTTGCCAGAAATTTGAAGTGAGCAATTGCAGATCATCCATATTACCCATTCAACTACAGTTGAATGGTCTCAGACCCGCCACGAACTGGGCCACTAACTGACTCCAGACTGTAAGTGTATTCAGAACCTTCCTCGTGCCAGCACAAGATAAATCACAGCATAGCTCTGGCCCCCTTCTGCACAGGCTCACTGATTGTCTGTCCATGTGAGGTTTATAAAAACCTATTCATATATTACCGAACTGTGTATGATTGAAGTTGCGCTCTAAAAAAAACCTCTGAAAATGATTGAAAACATTGAAAAACAATTAAGGAAACTTAATGGTCTAAAACCTGATCTTGTATAAAAATGTGTATCTTATGATATATATTAAATGGTTTACAGGCTGACCTGGTGATTCAGCCAGCGGTGGGCTGAAGTTCGTTAACTGAAGCAAAGGTGCATAAAGCAGGTGGTGTATTAAGACTACCTCTTCCCTTCTACCCTCACCGTCATATTAAGACTGTACCCTTCCCTTCTACCCTCACCGTCATATTAAGACTGTATCCTTCCCTTCTACCCTCACCGTCATATTAAGAGTGTACCTCTTCCCTTCTACCCTCACCGTCATATTAAAACTATACCCTTCCCTTCTACCCTCACCGTCATATTAAAACTATACCCTTCCCTTCTACCCTCACCGTCATATTAAGACTGTATCCTTCCCTTCTACCCTCACCGTCATATTAAGACTGTACCTCTTCCCTTCTACCCTCACCGTCATATTAAAACTATACCCTTCCCTTCTACCCTCACCGTCATATTAAGACTGTACCCTTCCCTTCTACCCTCACCGTCATATTAAGACTGTACCCTTCCCTTCTACCCTCACCGTCATATTAAGACTGTACCCTTCCCTTCTACCCTCACCGTCATATTAAGACTGTACCCTTCCTTCTACCCTCACCGTCATATTAAGACTGTACCCTTCCTTCTACCCTACCGTCATATTAAGACTGTACCCTTCCTTCTACCCTCACCGTCATATTAAGACTGTACTCTTCCCTTCTACCCTCACCGTCATATTAAGACTGTACCCTTCCCTTCTACCCTCACCGTCATATTAAGACTGTACTCTTCCCTTCTACCCTCACCGTCATATTAAGACTGTACTCTTCCCTTCTACCCTCACCGTCATATTAAGACTGTACCTTCCTTTCACCTCACCGTCATATTAAGACTGTCTCTTCCTTCTACCCTCACCTGTCATATACAACTATACCATCAACTACCATATCCTCCCATCATCATCACTACCACCATCATAACTACCACCATATCAATACCCTACACCATCATCACACTACCACTACCACCATCACACTTACCACTCCACCATCATCACACTACCACTACCACCATCATCACTACCACTCACCATCATCACACTACTACCACCATATCCACTACCACTACCATCATCACATACCACTACCACCATCGTCACACTACCACTACCACCATCATCACACTCCACTCATCATCACACTACCACTACCACCATCATCACACTACCACTACCATCATCACACCTACCACTACCACCACATCATCACTACCACTACCACCATCATCACACTACCACTACCACCATCATCACTACCACTACCACCATCATCACACTACCACCATCATCACACTACCACTACCACCATCATCACACTACCACTACCACCATCATCACACTACCACTACCACCATCATCACACTACCACTACCACCATCATCACACTACCACTACCACCATCATCACACTACCACTACCACCATCATCACACTACCACTACCACCATCATCACACTACCACTACCACCATCATCACATACCACTACCACCATCATCACACTACCACTACCACCATCATCCACTACCACTACCACCATCATCACACTACCACTACCACCATCATCACACTACCACTCCACCATCATCACACTACCACTCCACCATCATCACACTACCACTACCACCATCATCACACTACCACTACCACCATCATCACACTACCACTACCACCATCATCACACTACCACTACCACCATCATCACACTACCACTACCACCATCATCACACTACCACTACCACCATCATCACACTACCACTACCACCATCATCACACTACCACTACCACCATCATCACACTACCACTACCACCATCATACACTACCACTACCACCATCATCACACTACCACTACCACATCATCATCACACTACCACTACCACCATCATCACACTACCACTACCACCATCATCACACTACCACTACCACCATCATCACACTACCACTACCACCATCATCACACTACCACTACCACCATCATCACACTACCACTACCACCATCATCACACTACCACTACCACCATCATCCACTACCACTACCACCATCATCACACTACCACTACCACCATCATCACACTACCACTACCACCATCATCACACTACCACTACCACCATCATCACACTACCACTCACCACCATCATCATCACTACCACTACCACCATCATCACACTACCACTACCACCATCATCACACTACCACTACCACCATCATCACACTACCACTACCACCATCATACACTACCATACCACCATCATCACACTACCACTACCACCATCATCACACTACCACTACCACCATCATCACACTACCACTACCACCATCATCACACTACCACTACCACCATCATCCACTCACTATCATCACTACCACTCATCATCATCACTACCACTACCACCATCATCACCTACCACTCCACACTCCATCACACTCCACTCCCACCATCTCACCACCTCCACCTCATCACACTCACTCCTACCACTCCATCCATCATTCACTACCACTACCACCATCATCACACTACCACTACCACCATCATCACACTACTCACTCCACATCCATTACATCATCACTACCACTACCACCATCATCACACTACCACCACACCATCATCATCACTACCACTACCACCATCATCACACTACCACTACCATCATCATCACACTACCACTACCACCATCATCACACTACCACCACCACCATCATCATCACACTACCACTACCACCATCATCACACTACCACCACCACCATCATCATCACACTACCACCACCACCATCATCTAATATCACCACCACCATCATATCACACACCACTGACACACCATCATACAACACTACACCATTATCATACACTACAACCACCACTCTAACATATTACAGTAAGTCAAAATGAAAATAAGAACATGAAGACAATACCTGACAATACAGGGTCATCTGGCTGTAACCCAGGAGCTGTAACATTGTTATGTTGGGATAGTCACTGGAGCTGTAACATTGTTATGTTGGGATAGTCACTGGAGCTGTAACATTGTTATGTTGGGATAGTCACTGGAGCTGTAACATTGTTATATTGGGATAGTCACTGGAGCTGTAACATTGTTATGTTGGGATAGTCACTGGAGCTGTAACATTGTTATGTTGGGATAGTCACTGGAGCTGTAACATTGTTATGTTGGGATAGTCACTGGAGCTGTAACATTGTTATGTTGGGATAGTCACTGTGTTGGAGGTGAGTTAACAGTGTTGACATGACAACAAGGCTGCTGCTTCACTACCAACACTTACAATGAATGTAGAGTCACTTATGTGGTTTTCAAGGTATTTTGTTTGTAACTCTTCAGTGGGGCTGCCTTTTGCTGGTGAAGAGCTCTTGATCCACGGAATTAGGGATAACCCTCCCGTTCCTCGGATCAGATATGATCACCTCCCAGACGCTGTGTGATTCCTATAGTATTTACCAATGAAGTTACTAATTAGTACAGTCTGGGGATTAGCAGGTACACAAAGCTCATCACTGTGACATTACCTAGTGAAAATACTTATGAGTTAACATATGTGATAAATCCTAACTTATACTTTACACTTACAAACACCGTCCTGTTGTGTTATCTTGAATCTTGAGCGAAACGTTGTGTGCTGTAGCATGTGTTTATAAGAGGAAGCAAGTACCTCTCACCCTCTTCCTGTAGTCGTATAGAGGTAAATTCCTCCACTCTAGACAAGTATACGTGGCGTCAGTTATACTCTAGGCTTAACAATATTAACAAGAAGAGTAATCCAGATCAGTGTTACTGAATGTGTTAATAATACAAGAAACCCCTTTCTGCAATTGCTAGGTGCTGGGTGTAGCAAGAGTGTGGTGGGTCAGCTGCTGTGTGCTGGGTGTAGCAAGAGTGTGGTGGGTCTGCTTTTGGGTGCTGGGTGTAGCAAGAGTGTGGTGGGTCTGCTTTTGGGTGCTGGGTGTAGCAAGAGTGTGGTGGGTGAGCTTCTGGGTGCTGGGTGTAGCAAGAGTGTGGTGGGTGAGCTTCTGGGTGCTGGGTGTAGCAAGAGTGTGGTGGGTCAGCTGCTGGGTGTAACAAGAGTGTGGTGGGTCAGCTGCTGGGTGTAACAAGAGTGTGGTGGGTCAACTGCTGGGTGTAACAAGAGTGTGGTGGGTCAGCTGCTGGGTGTAACAAGAGTGTGGTGGGTCAGCTGCTGGGTGTAACAAGAGTGTGGTGGGTCAGCTGCTGGGTGTAACAAGAGTGTGGTGGGTCAGCTGCTGGGTGTAGCAACACAACCTTGGTGTAACACAGTGCTTGTGAGTGAGTGGTACATCAACATGATTGAGGTGGTGGTTGTGGGTAGATGCGGGTAGCAGCAGCCATCCATTCCACCACCACCAGTAAACTCCCCACGGGACACTATCTTCCTTCCTGGAGTAGCTCTCCAAGAGATAAGACATGAGAGATAAGAGAAAGGTCCTGAAAATGAGAAACTTATAGAAAGCTCTTCCCATTCAGGAATCTCGCCTCTCATGATAGACTGAAATATCTCCCCATTAGAGAATCACTCTAGATGACAGATGTTACTTAATCTATACAAACATATATCACGCTTAGAAGTTAATTATATATAATTACAGTTTTTCCATTAAGCAAGTACTCACTGTGTGTATGTGTGTAAGTATAGTTTAATTCAGTGGTCCCTGTAACTAGTGAAAGCAAGAGAGCAGAGTAACTCATCTGTATCACAACAAATCTTGAATTTCCTTGTATTATTTAGATACAGTATTTCCCAACCTTCTCGAGTACGAACACCTTTTGTTTAACATATATTTTTGCAGATCGTCATATACACATAGTTAGAATTTAAGTCTTCAAGCATTGCTGGATGAGCAATACTTGAGTTAACTCAGCGACATCCAGGGGTCCACGACCCACTCTTTCAGAACCGTCGACTTGCGATTTATGTATAAGAAATTCTTAAACACCGCATTAAAGGAACTGAATTTTTTTTTTATCAGAAACATATAGTTAAAAAATAACAAAATGAAAACATGAAAATAGAGGTGAATAATTAGAAAGCGGATGTTGAAGTGTGTATAATTAAATAGAAAGAAGAGAAAGTAAAATAATTTATCCTCACTGCTGAAGAGGGTCTTTAACCGAGGCTGAAATTTACAGATTTTGTTCATCTGCGATTCAGTTTTCTATGTAACTGTGTTCTCAATTTATGTATTACCCATATGGTCAGTGTAATGTTTCTCTCTCTCTCTTTTTCTTTATCTATTATATTCTTTTTTTATTTATTATATATATATATTATATATATATATATATATATATATATATATATTATATATATATATATATATATATATATATATATATATATATATATATATATATATATATATATATATATATATATATATATATATATATATATATATATATATATATATATTATATATATATATATATAATATATATATATATATATATATATATATATTATATATATATATTATATATATATATATATATATATATATATATATATATATATATATATATATATATATATATATATATATATATATATATATATATATATATATATATATATATATATATATATATATATATATATATATAAAATATGCAAGACAACCACTATGAAAAATAGAAGAATTCCAAGCGCTTTCGTGACTACTCACATTATCAAGGAACTATAAAGGAAACATGACAAGAAGGCTTATAAAAGGGCAGAATACACCTCACAGTCACATCACACTAACAAAGACTACACCTCACCTGTTTACTGTGATCTTTTGCATATATATATATATATATATATATATATATATATATATATATATATATATATATATATATAATATATATATATATATACATACATTAGTTTATGGAACAAATAAACTGAGACAAATAGACAAACACTAAGCACTGTATATTTGGGTCTCACACTGAGGCCAATTGTTTGCACTTTCCCAGCAACCATTGCGAACAGATTAAGAGTGTAGACGCCAGAGTGTTTGCACTCAAGATTGTGCACCCCACAACATTTAGATCATAAGAACATAAGAAAGAAGGAACACTGCAGCAGGCCTACTGGCCCATGCGAGGCAGGTCCAAGTCTCCCACCGGCTTAAGCCAATGCCCCGACCCAGCCAGGTCAGGTTACATCCGCTTAAGGAAGGAGCACGGCATCTGACCTAGTAGCACAAACTAGTCAGGTCCAACTCACACCCACCCGCACCCACTCATATATTTATCTAGCCTATTTTTAAAACTACACAACGTTTTAGCCTCTATAACTGTACTCGGGAGTTTGTTCCACTCATCGACAACTCTATTACCAAACCAATGCTTTCCTATATCCTTCCTGAATCTGAATTTATCCAACTTAAAGCCATTGCTGCGAGTCCTGTCAATACTAGATATTTTTAGCACGCTATTTACATCACCTTTATTTATTCCTGTTTTCCATTTATACACCTCAATCATATCCCCCCTAATTCTACGTCTTTCTAGAGAGTGCAGATTCAGGGCCCTCAGTCTATCCTCATAGGGAAGATTTCTGATACATGGAATCAGACTGTGCACTCTACAACACAATAACCAAACAATTTAATAACTTGGTTATCCAGAATGGTTAATTAAAATAGGTCAAAAGAAGGTCATTACTGGTTATCACAGTGCCAAGACGATTCAAGACACTGTGTCAGTTTTCAACATGTTAAGAACAATAATATTAACTTGGAGAGCTGCCTTCTTTCTTTCACTGTGTATATAGAACGAATCGTATGAACTAGCTCAAAATCCTAGCAAGCAGTGCTAGTGTATGGCGCTGTTATGCGGTTCTTGTCACCACTAGTGTATTACGGGAAGTTAGAATGCATGGATTTTGTGTGTATGACCAGCAGGTAAGAATGTTTATTGTGGAATGAGGCTCCACGACTCTGAAAGTCAGCTCAAGGTTTCTACACATCCTCACATAATATGATTGTTTTTTTTATTTTGTATCAGAATTCTTGGCAGCTTCATAGCCCCAAGACGTCGTTTTCTCTCACGATTTAGAATGTTTAGCTAAAACCTCATGCTAGAGTGATGCTGTTGGCACACTTCTTCCTTACTCCCTCCCCTCCCTCTCTAGCTTTATTTCCCTTCCTCACCTCCCTCCCTTCTCTCTTCACTTTACTCCCCTCCGTTTCTATTTATCTTCCTTCTCTCCTTTACTTCTTTACCTCCCCTACCTGTCTTTAATTTCTCCCTCCCTTCCCTTCCCCTTTACTGTAAATCCCTCCGCCTCTCCACTACTCACCCATTTTGTCTTACATATGTTTGTCTACGCCTCCCCTCCTTTACCTTCCTACTATATATGTTGAGAGTCATGTTTACACTCCACACACTGAATGGAAATACATGCAACTCTTCTCTGCTCTCTCTTATACTGAAGTGTTCTACAGTGTTAAGCATTTAACAAACTATTATCTTTTATCCAGCCTCTGCTCAAGTCTGGTCAGAGAAAAAACGTATAACAATGTATAGTTCATTAATCATTGAACAACATGCGTGATAGAGGGTGAAACCTGAAGCTTGTGTGATTCATTTGATCACCTGTCGTGGCACCTTTAATGTGTGTTTGCTGTGACACTGATGGAAGTGTTGTTAAATAGCCTTTAATAGCTTACCTCCAACAAATACAGACTTGCAAGACTTGCCAACAACTATGGCAGGAAAGAGACTTTGTGAATAGCTGCTCTGGTTGCAGTCATGTTGTTGCCGCTCATGTCTTGGAGAGAGTTCTTACAGGTAACCATGGTTGGTGTTTTCTGCCTCTTGACTCACACGCTGACCATGACTCACGCTGACCATGACTCACACTGACCATGACTCACACATTGAACATAAGAACATAAGAAAGGAGGAACACTGCAGCAGGCCTGTTGGCCCATACTAGGCAGGTCCTTCACAATCCGTCCCACTAACAGAATATTTGCTCAACCCAATTTTCAATGCTACCCAAGAAATAAGCTTTGACAATTCTACCCACTCATGCGCGAGTCCCACTCAAATCCAACCCCTCTCACTCATGAATTTATCCAACCTAAATTTGAAACTACCCAAGGTCCTAGCTTCAATAACCCTACTAGGCAGACTGTTCCACTCATCAACTACCCTATTTCCAAACCAATACTTTCCTATATCATTTCTAAATCTAAACTTATCTAACTTGAATCCATTATTGCGGGTTCTCTCTTGGAGAGATATCCTCAAGACCTTATTTATATCCCCTTTGTTAATACCCATTTTCCACTTGTATACCTCGATCATGTCTCCCTCATTCTACGTCTTACAAGTGAATGTAATTTTAGGGTCTTCAATCTTTCTTCGTAAGGAAGATTTCTAATGCTATGTATTAATTTAGTCATTCTACGCTGAATGTTTTCTAACGAATTTATGTCCATTCTGTAATATGGAGACCAGAACTGAGCTGCGTAATCTAGGTGAGGCCTTACTAATGATGTATAAAGCTGTAATATAACCTCTGGACTTCTGTTGCTAACACTTCTTGATATAAATCCCAGTAATCTATTTGCCTTATTACGTACACTTAGGCATTGCTGTCTTGGTTTAAGGTTGCTGCTTACCATCACCCCCAAGTCCTTCTCGCAATCTGTATGGCTAAGTTCTACGTTATTTAACTTATAAGTGCTTGGGTTATGGACACTCCCGAGCTTCAGAACCTTGCATTTATCTACATTGAACTGCATCTGCCACTTTTCTGACCACGAATTAAGTTTGTCTAAATCTTCCTGAAGTTCTATGACCTCTATGTTTGAATCAATTATCCTACCTATCTTCGTGTCGTCGGCGAATTTGCTCATATCACTAGTATGTAGATGAATGGTTCAGAGAACGACAAGTTGTTAAATTAGACATATGAACACTTGGGATCTTATTGAGAAAGTTTCCACACAGTAGCTTCATCAGTCAATACAAAGAAGTAGTAAAAAGGAGTTTGAGTGTCACCCTCGGCCTGGAGTCGAGTGTTCAGTCCATCAATCTTGAAGTAAATTACTTCAAGATTGATGGACTGAACACATCGACTCCAGGCCGAGGGACTGATTACCTCAAACCTCCTTTATTACTACTTCTTTTTGTATTGACTGATGAAGCTACTGTGTGGCGAAACGTTTCTCAATAAAGATACCCAAGTGTTGCATATGTGTCTAATTTAACAACATATCACTAGTAATTCCCTCATCAAGGTCATTGATATATATTATAAATAACAATGGGCCTAAGACTGATCCCTGTGGAACACCACTATTACAAGTCCCCATTCGGATTTAACCCCATTTATGCACACTCTCTGCTTCCTATTGGTGAGCCATGACTCGATCCATGACAGCACTTTTCCCCAATGCCATGAGCTGCCACTTTCTTTAACAGTCTCTGGTGCGGTACTCTATCAAAAGCCTTACTAAAGTCTAAATAAACAATATCGAATTCTTTATCGTGATCAACAGCCTCAAAAGCTTTACTGAAGAAGGTTAATAAATTAGATAGGCAGGAACGGCCCTCGTGAATCCATGCTGGGTATCATTAATCAAATTATGGTTATCTAGATGGCTTCTAATAATATCAGCTATAATTGACTCAAGTAATTTGCCTACAATTGAGGTCAGGCTTATTGGGCGGTAGTTTGACGGTAGTGACTTGTCCCCTGCTTTAAAAATAGGAATTACATTAGCCATCTTCCACATATCAGACACTACACCTGTTTGAAGAGATAAATTAAAAATGTTAGATATTGGTTCACAGAGTTCCATTTTGCATTCCTTAAGAACCCTTGCAAAAAGCTCATCAGGACCCGGCGATTTATTTTGTTTCAGTCGGTCCAGCTGTTTCATAATCATTTCGCTAGTGACTGTGATATTACATAATTTATCTTCTTCTGGGCCTCTGTAAAAATTAATTACTGGGATATTATTGATGTCTTCCTGTGTGAAAACCGAGAGAAAATAATTATTAAAAATAGAGCACATATCATTCTCCTTGTCAGTAAGATGCCCAAAGTTATTTTTAAGGGGACCTATCTTATCCCTAACTTTTGTTCTATAAACCTGGAAAAAACTTTTTGGGTTAGTTTTTGAATCCCTAGCAACTTTAATTTCATAGTCCCGTTTAGCTTTTCTTATTCCCTTTTTAACGTCCCTCTTAATGTCAGTATACTGATTTATAAGATGACCCTCACCTCTTTTTATGCGCCTATAAATTCCTTTCTTCTGCCCTAAAAGATATTTGAGCCTATTATTCATCCATTTTGGGTCATTTCTACTTGATCTAATTTCTTTATACGGGATAAATGTTCTTTGGGCAGCCTGTATAGTGTTAAGAAAACTGTCATATTGATACCTCTAAAAAACTGTCATATTGATCACGACTCACACGCTGACCATGACTCACAATGACCACGAATCACACAATGACCACTCTTACCATGAGTTGCAGGTACCTGAATGAGGTAAAGAATGTTAAGTACATCCACTATTTATTTACAAAACAGCATTTTTTCCCAGCAGTGAGTTTCTACAGTCGTCTCCGGATCAGTCTGTACACACACACACACACACACACACACACACACACACACACACACACACACACACACACACACAAACACACACCCTGCAACCACAAATAGGTGAGTACACACACACACCTTGAGACGCACACAACAGTATCCATAGTTTACCCTATACTCCGACCAAACCACTGATACTTGACCTTATGCTACGACGCTACCACAGTAGGTGCGTCCGTATAAGGGTATCAGGTGACGGTAGCGTATATTACGCAGCTCCACTACACCTGCCTACCATACGCCAATATTTACTGGCGCCATTACACAAGACGGTTTTAGCTAGTGGGCTGACTGTCATATAGCACAACCTCGCTCTCAGTGTACACTCACCTCACATAGCAGCAACACAACCTCGCTCTCAGTGTACACTCACCTCACACAGCAGCAACACAACCTCGCTCTCAGTGTACACTCACCTCACACAGCAGCAACACAACCTCGCTCTCAGTGTACACTCACCTCACACAGCAGCAACACAACCTCGCTGACAGTGTACACTCACCTCACACAGCAGCAACACAACCTCGCTGACAGTGTACATTCACCTCACACAGCAGCAACACAACCTCGCTGACAGTGTACACTCACCTCACACAGCAGCAACACAACCTCGATGACAGTGTACACTCACCTCACACAGCAGCAACACAACCTCGATGACAGTGTACACTCACCTCACACAGCAGCAACACAACTTAGCTCCAAGAGGAAATACACGTCCAGAAATCAACATTTCGTATATTTTCCTGGGCCATCTCCTTGCCAGGGAAGGTTATATACCTTCCATATCCTTGCCAGGGAAGGTTATATACCTTCCATATCCTTGCCAGGGAAGGCTATATACCTTCCATATCCTTGCCAGGGAAGGTTATATACCTTCCATATCCTTGCCAGGAAGGCTATATACCTTCCATATCTGAGGTATATACCTCCATATCTGCCAGGAAGGCTATATACCTTCCATATCCTTGCCAGGAAGGCATATACCTTCCATATCCTGCAGGAAGGTTAATACCTTCCATATCCTTGCCAGGAAGGTTACATACCTTCCATATCCTTGCCAGGAAGGCTATATACCTTCCATATCCTTGCCAGGAAGGTTATATACTTTCCATATCTTGCCAGGGAAGGTTATATACCTTCCATATCTCCAGGAAGGCTATATACCTTCCATATCCTTGCCAGGGAAGGCTATATACCTTCCATCTCCTTGCCAGGGAAGGCTATATACCTTCCATATCCTTGCCAGGGAAGGCTATATACCTTCCATATCCTTGCCAGGGAAGGTTATATAGCTTCCATCTCCTTGCCAGGGAAGGTTATATAGCTTCCATCTCCTTGCCAGGGAAGGCTATATACCTTCCATATCCTTGCCAGGGAAGGCTATATACCTTCCATATCCTTGCCAGGGAAGGTTATATAGCTTCCATCTCCTTGCCAGGGAAGGTTATATACCTTCCATATCCTTGCCAGGGAAGGTTATATACCTTCCATATACTTGCCAGGGAAGGCTATATACCTTCCATATCCTTGCCAGGGAAGGCTATATACCTTCCATCTCCTTGCCAGGGAAGGCTATATACCTTCCATATCCTTGCAGGAAGGCTATATACCTTCCATATCCTTGCCAGGAAGGTTATATAGCTTCCATCTCTTGCCAGGGAAGGTTATATAGCTTCCATCTCCTTGACAGGAAGGCTATATACCTTCCATATCCTTGCCAGGAAGGCTATATACCTTCCATATCCTTGCCAGGAAGGTTATATAGCTTCCATCTCCTTGCCAGGGAAGGTTATATACCTTCCATATCCTTGCCAGGGAAGGTTATATACCTTCCATATACTTGCAGGAAGGCTATATACCTTCCATATCCTTGCCAGGGAAGGTTATATACCTTCCATCTCCTTGCCAGGGAAGGTTATATACCTTCCATATCCTTGCCAGGGAAGGTTATATACCTTCCATATCCTTGCCAGGGAAGGCTATATACCTTCCATATCCTTGCCAGGGAAGGTTATATACCTTCCATATCCTTGCCAGGGAAGGTTACATACCTTCCATATCCTTGCCAGGGAAGGCTATATACCTTCCATATCCTTGCCAGGGAAGGTTATATACCTTCCATATCCTTGCCAGGGAAGGTTATATACCTTCCATATCCTTGCCAGGGAAGGTTATATACTTTCCATATCCTTGCCAGGGAAGGTTATATACCTTCCATATCCTTGCCAGGGAAGGTTATATACCTTCCATATCCTTGCCAGGGAAGGTTATATACCTTCCATCATTTTCTTATTTGTGGTTAGAAGCACTTTTGTATTTTTTTTTTTTTTGTAGGAAAGGCTAACCTAACTTAACCTCACTAAGCCTAACCTAAATTAGCTTAACCTAATTTAGAATATTAAATAACATTTGAGGAAACATAAGAAGCGTTGATAAATGACGTCCATTTATACTCTTTTATTCTACGTCTTTCCAGAGAGTGAAGATTGAGTGCCCCCAGGTGCCTCAGTAGGCAAGATCTGATACATGGCACCAACTTTCTGTAGGTGTCCTGTAACTTAGTCATCCTTCTCTGTACGTTTTCCATCACATTTGTGTTGATTCTCTAACATGGAGACAAGTGTACGTGTGTCAGTCTTGTACACGTGGTACTACACGTGGTACACTTTAATCTCTGTCTTGTACACGTGGTACTACACGGTGGTACACTTTAATCTTTGTCTTGTACACGTGGTACTACACGGTGGTACACTTTAATCTTTGTCTTGTACATGTGGTACTACACGGTGGTACACTTTAATCTTTGTCTTGTACATGTGGTACTACACAGTGGTACACTTTAATCTCTGTCTTGTACATGTGGTACTACACAGTGGTACACTTTAATCTTTGTCTTGTACACGTGGTACTACACGGTGGTACACTTTAATCTCTGTCTTGTACATGTGGTACTACACGGTGGTACACTTTAATCTCTGTCTTGTACATGTGGTACTACACAGTGGTACACTTTAATCTTTGTCTTGTACACGTGGTACTACACGGTGGTACACTTTAATCTTTGTCTTGTACATGTGGTACTACACAGTGGTACACTTTAATCTCTGTCTTGTACATGTGGTACTACACAGTGGTACACTTTAGTCTGTCTTGTACACGTGGTACTGCACAGTGGTACACTTTAATCTTTGTCTTGTACATGTGGTACTACACAGTGGTACACTTTAATCTTTGTCTTGTACATGTGGTACTACACGGTGGTACACTTTAATCTTTGTCTTGTACACGTGGTACTACACGGTGGTACACTTTAATCTCTGTCTTGTACATGTGGTACTACACGGTGGTACACTTTAATCTCTGTCTTGTACATGTGGTACTACACAGTGGTACACTTTAATCTGTCTTGTACATGTGGTACTACACGGTGGTACACTTTAATCTCTGTCTTGTACATGTGGTACTACACAGTGGTGCACTTTAATCTTTGTCTTGTACATGTGGTACTGCACAGTGGTACACTTTAATCTGTCTTGTACATGTGGTACTACACGGTGGTACACTTTAATCTTTGTCTTGTACACGTGGTACTACACGGTGGTACACTTTAATCTCTGTCTTGTACATGTGGTACTACACGGTGGTACACTTTAATCTTTGTCTTGTACATGTGGTACTACACGGTGGTACACTTTAATCTGTCTTGTACATGTGGTACTACACGGTGGTACACTTTAATCTGTTTTGTACATGTGGTACTACACGGTGGTACACTTTAATCTGTCTTGTACATGTGGTACTACACGGTGGTACACTTTAATCTTTGTCTTGTACATGTGGTACTACACGGTGGTACACTTTAATCTCTGTCTTGTACATGTGGTACTACACGGTGGTACACTTTAATCTTTGTCTTGTACATGTGGTACTACACGGTGGTACACTTTAATCTTTGTCTTGTACATGTGGTACTACATGGTGGTACACTTTAATCTCTGTCTTGTACATGTGGTACTATACAGTGGTGCACTTTAATCTTTGTCTTGTACATGTGGTACTACACAGTGGTACACTTTAATCTGTCTTGTACATGTGGTACTACACGGTGGTACACTTTAATCTCTGTTTTGTACATGTGGTACTACACGGTGGTACACTTTAGTCTGTCTTGTACATGTGGTACTGCACGGTGGTACACTTTAGTCTGTCTTGTACATGTGGTACTGCACAGTGGTACACTTTAGTTTGTCTTGTACATGTGGTACTGCACAGTGGTACACTTTAGTTTGTCTTGTACATGTGGTACTGCACAGTGGTACACTTTAGTTTGTCTTGTACATGTGGTACTGCACAGTGGTACACTTTAGTTTGTCTTGTACATGTGGTACTGCACAGTGGTACACTTTAGTTTGTCTTGTACATGTGGTACTGCACGGTGGTACACTTTAGTTTGTCTTGTACATGTGGTACTGCACAGTGGTACACTTTAGTCTGTCTTGTACATGTGGTACTGCACAGTGGTACACTTTAGTTTGTCTTGTACATGTGGTAGTGCACAGTGGTACACTTTAGTTTGTCTTGTACATGTGGTACTGCACAGTGGTACACTTTAGTTTGTCTTGTACATGTGGTACTGCACAGTGGTACACTTTAATCTGTCTTGTACATGTGGTACTACACGGTGGTACACTTTAATCTGTCTTGTACATGTGGTACTACACGGTGGTACACTTTAGTTTGTCTTGTACATGTGGTACTGCACGGTGGTACACTTTAGTCTGTCTTGTACATGTGGTACTGCACAGTGGTATACTTTATTTTATCATCAGTATCTACCATCTATCAGTCTCTACCATCTATCAGTCTACCATCTATAAGTCTACCATCTATCAGTCTACCATCTATCAATCTACTATCTATCAGTCTCTACTATCTATCAGTCTGTACCATCTATCAGTCTACCATCTATCAGTCTACCATCTATCAGTCTACCATCTATCAGTCTACCATCTATCAGTCTACCATCTATCAGTCTACCATCTATCAGTCTACCATCTATCAGTCTACCATCTATCTACACTCAAACTTGACATATTCTTCCCCCTTTTGATCATGGCGGAGCGCTAAGCCCGCGGGGTTTAGGGGAATTGAAGGCATTGATTTTCGATCCAATGAAGGGAAGGACCGACAAGTCCATTTCCTTGGCTCAAGAGCCTGTCGAGGCGCCTCCCCTGACGGACCAGCGGTCAAGAACACAGATATTTCGGGTCGCCTCACCCACACCGTCTTCATGACATCATCAGTGAGAGAATGTGAGCTATACTAGTGGATTCCCTCCGCCCAGACCCTCCTAAATCCCCGGGATTACTAGAATTAACTCTTAAGTACCATAGACCAGTACAGGCATTTTTTTTTCCATTATGTTAGGTCTCGACCCTGTACTTCACTCTTAATTGTTACGGTAGCCACTCAACCTATCTATCTATCTATCTATCTATCTATCTATCTATATATATATATATATATATATATATATATATATATATATATATATATACATATATTTGGTCAAGTCAACTTGCAGTAATTGTGACCGTGAGTTATATTATCTCACTTTCACTTTATATAAAAAAGTCACCTTCACAATTACTTTACATTCATTTTACTTAACTATCATCACTGTCACTTTTGTTATAGTCACTTTCACCATCACCTTCATTATAATCACTATCACTTTCATTATACAGAACTCCCTAATATTTTCTCGAAGAAATCCAACTATTCATAAATTGTACGAATTTATTATTATTATTATTATTATTATTATTATTATTATTATTATTATTATTATTATTATTCAAAATGTTTTGCATAAAGCGAGTTATTTAAAGAGTACCTTGAACAGATATTCTATTTTAGGTGTACTCACCTAATTGTGTTTGTAGGGGTCGAGACTCAGCTCCTGGCCTTGTTAGTTACCATTTTGTCCTAGGCACATGTCGATTAGACACTAGGCCTGTTGTATGTATGTGTGTGTAACGAAACACTTCGAAATTTTTGGCCCCGCCGGGAATTGAACCCGGGCCCTCCGTGCGTGAAGCAAGAGCGTGTGTATGTGTGTGTGTTTGTGTGTTCTGGGTTGACAATATAGTAATAAGCGTGTGACTGCAGGTTGGCACAGTGCCTGGTGTGGTGTGTGTGAGGGAGAGTGAGTGGCACCACCTAGGGTATCAGAGTGCCACCTTCCCCTGACACCCAGGTACTGTTACTCGTGTCACTAAGTCACCTCAGGTGGTCCCCTTAGGTGGTTCCAGGAGGCCAGGAAAGCCTGCCTTCCTACCGTCCTATAATATTATCACAACTCACCACAGTAATTAGAAAACTTTTGATGAAGTTCCATGAAAGACTTTACAGTAGTTGAGAGATTGTTTGTATGTCAACTTACACTTCAATAATCCACATTAAAAATATGCTGTGTAGAGATTTATCGACATATATTTATATTTATTTTTGTAGAGCTTTATCAATGTTTCTCTTTGTATAGAGCTTTACCAATGCTTCTCTCTATATAGAGCTTCATCAGTGTTTCTCTATATAGAGCTTTATTATTGGTTTCTATATAGAGCTTTATTAATGTTTGTATAGAGCTTTATCAATGTTTCTCTATAAGAGCTTTATTGATGCTTTACTCTTAAAAATATTGAACGTTGCAGCAAAAAAACTTTTTTCTTTAACTTGTGTTCGCCATAGCTGGCAGTGTACAGTCACTGAGAAGAGCTAAACCCACACGGATCTCATAGCGCCTGGAGAATGGGAGGTAATCAGGCTTTGATCCGAGGAAGGGAAGGTGAGTTTCTGTCCTTTGGATCAAGAGCCCCTACAGCAGCCTGAAGGTGCCCGTCTGGCTGGGCTCTGTGTGGAAGACCTCAATCTGGCTTCTTGTATTGTTATTTCTTCCTTTTCAGTAGCTTTTTTAACACCTCCTTCACCAGTATCCAAGAATGGACCAGCTGCAAATATTAATGAGTTATTTTCCTTTTCCCTCCTTCGTGTACATTTGTTTACGTTTTTATTAATGAGTCTTGTGCTTAAGACGTCAGCCATTTTTTTATATTCTTTGAACCGGTTGTATTTCTCTCAGTGTATACTCGTATCTGCTGAGAGTTTACATTAGTCCCTATTTTAAGTATTAATGTATTCCTGCCTAGTGGTGAAAAGGTAATACACAGCCTTGACCCTAGTGTAGTCTATAGGCTTAAAACCCCATTAACCAACAACCATATAAAGGCGTTTATTCTTGAATTGGTGTCACACTTCTTTTCCTTATATCAACCTTGATTACCTCCCATTCCCCAGGAGATGTATAACCCCTACGAGTCTAGAGCTTCCTCGTGATGACAAGTTTCTTTGAAGCAGATCCTCAGCATCTGAGAGTGTCTAAGTGTTGAGTGTCTTTAGCACCTCAGAGCTGACACTTGTGTCAGCCTTGCGCACAGGATCAAAGACTGCTACCTAACATTCTTGTAATTCCTCTTTCACTGCCTCTGGGGATTCTGAAATAGGTTGTTCTTGTGTGAGCGTGGTCACTGGTACCCGGGAATGTGTTATGGCTACGCCACAATGTTCAAAGACTAGAAATAACTTACGACCAGCATGGAGAGTGAGTCTGGGTTGGTGGCTTGCTCGACCAGTATGAGCGCTGGGAACACTCTCCAGTCTGAGGTCTATTCTAGCATTCCTCTAGTGGTGTTTAGGTGTTGTCTGTCGCCCAGACAACACTCCCAACACCCTCGGTGTGTGTTGTTCATCGCCCAGACATCATCCTCGTTAAATTTTCTGAATATATTGTAAGTCTTTATAGTGTGTCCCCGGATCCTCTCTTCTAAAATCGTCACTTTCAGTTCCTTTTCTCTCACCTTATAGTCTTTCCTCTATCTCCGCTCTCTAGCCATTGAGTTTCTAAACACGTTTCACCATGTGTGGATTCCTTGCTGGTGTTGCACATGCTCTATTATAGACCTGACATATATCATGTGTACAGTAATAATCTATTATTTTAATTTCTGTGAAGTCAGCTCTTAAGATTTACTAACTTCGCATATTCTCCTAATACGAGATTTAATTGTTCCTCTGATGACATGTTCGTTGTAGGGCTTCCTGCCACATGTGATTCACTGCTTAATATTTGCCTTCGTAGAATCCCAGAATGCTCAGTAGACACCTCCCTGGATTTCTGAATATATTTAATTCTGCTATAATGTCAGTAGGTTTGCAGAGTAGGACTTGCCTTCCCTAGATCCATGCTGATTTTTCTGTATCAAAGTTCCTTCTCTTTACGTGAGTAGTCAAGCTCTTCTGATTTACTCTTACGTCACACAAACAACCCTCACATAGAGAGAAAAGCTCATGGCGACTTTTCGGTCCGACCTGGACCATTCACAAGTCACTCTGTGTGTGACTGCACTTTTCACGCTATAATATCCTAAAGCAATTACCATCTTTGTTTTCTCTATCCTTTATCTCTCCAACTCACATTTAACTGCCATTGTCGTGGAGGGAAGGGAGTTCTCTGTGCAGTTCGGTGGAGGGGCTTGCCTAGAGTCGTTTGGGGCCACCACAACTGCCTTTGCCCGAATTGTGCGCCAGATCTTGCAGTGTATGTGAGACAGAGCAGCAGCATATGACTATTACAATGGCCTATAAAATGCTTTATAATGCCTTGCGGTTGGGTTTAGCCCCAACTCTTTTTCTTTTTCTTTATTCTTTTCCTCTCCCCCACCTATTCTTCACTCCGTGTTCATCAAGAACTGCAAGAAGCCCCTATCACGTGCTTTTAACATCCTATGGAGAGGGAGCATGGACACTGGGGTCGTCCCGCAGTTACTAAAAACAACAGACATAGCCCCACTCCACAAAGGCGGCAGTAAAGCAATAGCAAAGAACTACAGACCAATAGCGCTAACGTCCCATATCATAAAAATCTTTGAAAGGGTTCTAAGAAGCAAGATCGCCACTCATCTAGATACTCATCAATTACACAACCCAGGGCAGCATGGGTTTAGAGCAGGTCGCTCCTGTCTGTCCCAACTACTTGACCACTACGACAAGGTCCTGGATGCTCTAGAAGACAAACAGAATGCAGATGTTATATACACAGACTTTGCAAAAGCCTTTGACAAGTGTGACCATGGTGTGATAGCACACAAAATGCGTGATAAAGGAATAACAGGAAAAGTTGTTAGATGTATCTATAATTTCCTGACAAGTAGAACACAAAGAGTAGTAGTCAACAGAGTAAAGTCTGAGGCGGCTACAGTGAAAAGCTCTGTTCCACAAGGCACAGTACTCGCTCCCATCCTGTTCCTCATCCTCATATCGGACATAGACAGGGATATAAGCCACAGTGCTGTGTCTTCCTTTGCAGATGACACCCGAATCTGCAAGATAGTGTCCACCGTTGAAGACACTGCAAGACTCCAAGCAGACATCAACCAAATCTTTAAATGGGCTGCAGAAAACAATATGAAGTTCAATGATGAGAAATTTCAATTACTCAGATATGGAAAATGTGAGGAAATTAAAATCTCATCGGAGTATAAAACAAATTCAAACCACACAATAGAGCGAAAAACTAACGTCAAAGACCTGGGAGTGATCATGTCAGAGGATCTCACCTTCAAGGACCATAACACCGTAGCAATCGCATCTGCTAGAAAAATGACGGGATGGATAATGAGAACCTTCAAAACCAGGGATGCCAAGCCCATGTTGACACTTTTCAGGTCGCTTGTTCTATCTAGGCTGGAATATTGCTGCACACTAACTGCACCTTTCAAGGCAGGTGAAATTGCTGACCTAGAAAATGTGCAGAGAACCTTCACGGCACGCATAACTGTGATAAACCACCTTAATTACTGGGAACGCTTGAAGTTCCTAAACCTGTACTCCCTAGAACGCAGGCGGGAGAGATACACTATTATATACACTTGGAAAATTCTAGAGGGATTAGTACCAAACTTGCACACGAGAGTCACTCCCTACAAAAGCAAAAGACTCGGCAGGCGATGTAACATCCCCCCAATGAAAAACAGGGGTGCCACTAGCACGTTGAGAGACAACACAATAAGTGTCAGGGGCCCAAGACTGTTCAACTGCCTCCCAGCATACATCAGGGGGATTACCAACAAACCCCTGTCTGTCTTCAAGCAGGCACTGGACAGGCACCTAAAGTCGGTACCTGACCAGCCGGGCTGTGGTTCGTACGTTGGACTGCGTGCGGCCAGCAGTAACAGCCTGGTTGATCAGGCTCTGATCCAGCATGAGGCCTGGTCACGGACCGGGCCGCAGGGGCGTTGACCCCTGGAACTCTCTGCAGGTATACTCCAGGTATCTCCACTTCCCCCTCGCCCGTAGTGGGTCCTTACCTGTGAGTCCCTTCTGATTTCTGTGTGTGACAAGTACTCACCTAGTTGTGGTTGCAGGGGTCGAGTCACAGCTCCTGTGTGTGACACTGTGTGTGTGACAAGTGTATCACTGTATGTGACAAGTGTAACACTGTATGTGACAAGTGTAACACTGTATGTGACAATTGTGTGTGACACTGTATGTGACAAGTGTAACACTGTATGTGACAAGTGTAACACTGTATGTGACAAGTGTGTGTGACACTGTGTGTGACGAGTATGTGTGACACTGTATGTGACAAATGTGTGTGACAAGTATGTGTGACACTGTGTAACACTGTATGTGACAAGTGTGTGTGACAAGTATGTGACACTGTAACACTGTGACAAGTGTGTGTGACACTATGTGACGAGTGTGTGTGACACTGTGTGACGAATGTGTGTGACACTGTGTGTGACACTGTATGTGACAAGTGTGTGTGACACTGTGTAACACTGTATGTGACAAGTGTGTGTAACACTGTGTAACACTGTATGTGACAAGTGTGTGTAACACTGTGTAACACTGTATGTGATAAGTGTGTGTGATACTGTGTGACAAGTTTGTGTGACACTGTGTATGACAAGTGTGTGACGTGTGTGTGACACTGTATGTGACAAGTGTGTGTAACACTGTATGTGACAAGTGTGTGTAACACTGTATGTGACAAGTGTGTGACGTGTGTGTGACACTGTGTAACAAGTGTGTATGACACTGAGTGTGACAAGTGTAACACTGTATGTGACAAGTGTGTGTAACACTGTATGTGACAAGTGTGTGTGACACTGTGACACTGTGTGATAAGTGTGTGTGACACTGTATGTGACAAGTGTGTGTAACACTGTATGTGACAAGTGTGTGTGACACTGTGTGACACTGTGTGATAAGTGTGTGTGACACTGTATGTGACAAGTGTGTGTAACACTGTATGTGACAAGTGTGTGTGACACTGTGACACTGTGTGATAAGTGTGTGTGACACTGTATGTGACAAGTGTGTGTAACACTGTATGTGACAAGTGTGTGTGACACTGTGACACTGTGTGATAAGTGTGTGTGACACTGTATGTGACAAGTGTGTGTAACACTGTATGTGACAAGTGTGTGTGACACTGTGATACTGTGTGATAAGTGTGTGTGACACTGTATGTGACAAGTGTGTGTAACACTGTATGTGACAAGTGTGTGTGACACTGTGTGACACTGTGTGACAAGTGTGTGTGACACTGTGTGACACTGTATGTGACAAGTGTGTGTGACACTGTATGTGATAAGTGTGTGTGACACTGTATGTGACAAGTGTGTGTGACACTGTGTGACACTGTGTGACAAGTGTGTGTGACACTGTGTGACACTGTATGTGACAAGTGTGTGTGACACTGTATGTGACAAGTGTGTGTGACACTGTATGTGACAAGTGTGTGTGACACTGTATGTGACAAGTGTGTGTGACACTGTGTGACAATTGTGTGTGACACTGTGTGTAACAAGTGTCCAGTAGTTGCCTCGTCTCTGGTAACTTGTATTTTTTTCAGCTGCTTGACTTGTTACGTCCAGGTTTTTCTGTAGCTTAGTCACTTTCTTGTGTGATATGTACATCTTCTCCAGTTTCTGTTGGTCACTCTTTTGTTTTCCTACTTTTTGGTATCATCTCTGCCTCCCTAATGAATATATACCTCTGTTAATCTTCTGTTCAGTCCCTCTCCTATCTCTTTGTAGCCTCCTGTGAATGGTCTTCTCTCCTTCTTCTCCAGCTTATTGCTTAATCCTTTAAGGTCATTTTTATTCTCACGAAGCTTTTTTAGTTCAATAAATTTGGCGAGTGTCATTCTCAAACTGTCGCTCTGTTTCGCTACTTTTCTTTGCGTATTCATTCCTAGTTATGCTTGCTTCCCATTTCTTTATCACCCTCCTCCATATTGATTGTTTTTTCCATTCACTTTTGCTTCTCTTATTTTAAGCTCTCTACAGCGCTGTTCAAGCCAAGCGTTTTAACAACGTTGTATGTATGAATTATCCTCGCAACACTCTAACTAGTTCCTCTATCATCTGATGATGTAGTCCTTGTTTCAACTGTCCAGGGTAAGTCCAGCTACACACTCTGGGATGTTTTGAGTCTCAACATGTACTTTATTAGGTGTAGTATAGTGGAGGATTTGCCTAACATATGTGATGTACAGTGTCATCAACGACTCCTTGTTCAAGGTTCCTGAAGGCAAGCCGCACTTTTGCGAGTAGTGATACCTTGCTAATGTGATGGAATTAACTTGTAATTTTATTAATCAGAAAGGGAGACGACCGTTAATGCGGGCCACTCCCTCTCCATTCCACTCTAGTAACATCATGGGCCAAGTAAGCCTAGCCTAGTCCCTGGCACACCATCTGCCTGTAGCGCTGGCAGCGTGGCACCCGTTCCCCTCTGGGCACTGTGAGGCTGGCACCGGGCATCAGAGAGTTAGTTACCGGGTAGAGTGGTGAGAGAGGGCGCGGGCAAAGCCTGCTGCCTCCCAGCACAACCTCGTTGCTCCGCCTCCGCCAGGCAGGTTTTGGGTCTCGTCTCGAGTGAGAGAGGAGCTGTTTACCTCTATGCTGTATTCAACATGACAGTGATAGATCGATAGATAACCATAACGTAGCTTGGCACTAAGGGAATAACTGTAAATATATGGTGAAGTAGTAGGTATATTTGAGCTTGCTTCGTGGAGACCAGTTGTTGTGTTCGTCGATCTTGTTACCACTGAGGACCACGGGAACGTGATAGGTGAAGCCCGCCAACTACTGCACCTCACCGTTACTTACTACGCACTACCTGTAGTGAGCCACACCTGGAGCTTCACTCTTTGCTTTCTTAGTGTTTAGCTCGTATTACTAAGACGAGCACAGAGACACGTGAGGGAAGAGGCGTGGCTGGCCTCCACACACTGGCGGCTCCCGTAGTAGCGCCAGTGGGAGGTCCTCAGGCGGTAAAACAGTGTTACTTGTGCCCCACTTCGGTTAGACTTGAGTGCGACCGCGGGTATCTGCCTTATCGGATTTAATTTGCATTAACAAAGTGAAATGGATAAACTACGGAACTTCAAACACCGACTGAGTATGTCTGTAGACAAGTTATCTCCCTCACGACGCTCGAAGTCGCAGCAACGCAAAAGTATGAACCTCAGCAATGCTCCAGTATCTGACGGGGACATTCCTATCTCTGTGCGAGCCTCGAGAGCTGACTCTCGGCCCACCAGCGGCACTGAGGTAACAGGGAGTAAAACGTCTGGATCACGACCCAGTAGTTACTGTGAGGCTGACGCTGACGACAGTGCCTCTGGGGAGTGGATGGAGGCCTCTGGTGCTGCCTCGCTGCCCGACGATATAGACGTTGGTAAAGAGCCTGAAGCTGTCACTTCGTCAGCTAACCTCAGCGTGGAAGACAACCCTCTTAAGCGACAGACTTCCTCTGTTGAAGGGGGCGGAAGTCTCGTGTCCGAAGTTATGAAAGAAGTGGAGAAAATAACGGAGATAACGGAAAACATGAAAAGTAAACGCCTTAAGGTGGATTCTAAGGCATCAGACGAGGCTACCGTTGCTGTGAGTGATAAAAAGGCGTTAATAGACGTTTTCACTGAGGGTGAGGGACAGGAGCCCGAGGAGGCTCTCAGCCCCCGCGAGGAGACGTCACCGGTGGTAGAGGTAATGCACCGTCAGAGCACAGGTAGAGGAGCGATCAAGAGGAAGGCTGTAGAAAGCACCTCCACAACACTGAGCACATCCACCACACTCAGCATCTCCTCCACCTGCAGAGCTGAGAGTCTCACTTCCGGCTATTTCTCAGACTCAGACGTCACTCTCTCAGACGCCAGATGTGACAGTGGCTACTTAAAATCAGCCTTTTCATCTATAAGTCCAGATAATACGGAACAGAGCACAACAGAAAAGTCTGAGAGTGATGGTCGAAGTCCGATGCTCATATCTGTGAAGCCTGAACACACAGAGGAAAGTGAATCTTCTTTTACACCAGTGACGGTACAAGATACGACTCCATCTCATCATGGTGTTATTAGTAGCGAGTGTGAGCAACACAACACCTCCTCAGCTTTCACTGTTATCATCCCGGAGAAAAAAGAGATCACAGAAGTCGCTCCAATGACCACAGAAGAAGCTTCAAAGTCGAGCACCTTAGGGTCGGCTCCTGCGAGCAGTACCACCTCTCACGACGAAAAAATAACCACTGTAACTAAAAAGGAGAGCATCTACAGTAGGATCATGAGAAAGAAGGACGCCCTCAAGGAACCTATTTACGCGAGGATCAAGCCCAAACTCACTATAGAGACGAGTTTTCAGCCAATTGAACCAAGTAAACAGAAACAGACACCGCAGATCGGTAGTGCCGAAGTCGTGAAACCTGAGCCTATTTATAGTGTAGTGAAGCCCAGAGATCCTGAGGCTCCGGTAGTGCCCAGCAGTGCCGGTATAACACCAGGAAGCCCAACCAGCCCCTTTGCTCCTGTAGGCACCTCCGTCCCATCCTTACCCAAAAAGGTCGAACCCATTTATAGCACAATCCACCCGAAAGATCCAAAAAGTAATACCTTACCGAGAGAACCGTTGTACAGCAAGGTGTGTAAAGACTCGGGAACATTGCCAAGGGATCCATCCTACAGTAAAGTTAAGCCTAAAGAACATATATATGCCAAGCCTCTCCCTCTCACCCCTAGAGAGGAAGCTGAACAAAAACGTGAGTCTTTCTACAGCCAAAGTTCAGCTTCCTCTGACTATGGTAAAGTGACTGTGCGAGTTGGAGAAATTTCTCCAAGCCGTCCAGCTGTTATTACCATTAACAACCCAGGATATGCTGCCCCAACAAGTTTTCCATCACCCAGAGCAACATCCTCTCCGGTATCGCCATCATCGCCAACATCCCCATCCTCTCCAACATCACCATCATCGCCGATGTCTTCATATGCACCCACCTGGCCCGTCGTTAGCACTGCACCTGCCACTTCTACATGGAAACACTCAGACAAAATAGTAACCTCAGTAATCACAACAACACATACGAAGCAAAGTGATCCCGCCGATTGTGTTTCAAAGTCGAAGTCGCCACTGGAAACTCCCGAACCTCAGCCTCTTGTAGCATCAGATTCCTCACTCTTGGAGAACTCAGATACCGAGTCAACAGGTCGAGCTAAACTGAGTCAGTTAGTAGAGGAGTTAGCACAAGAACTAGAAGCAGTGAGTCGTCGCATCGGCGCCCATGCCGAGATAGATGACGTCTCTAAGAAAGAAGTCTTGGCTAGGCTGCTGTCAACCTACGATGTGCCCAAGAACCTTCGTCGAGTTGAGGAGGCAGACGAAGACGCGGTGCTGGAAGCAGAACAGGCTCTTGTTCCATCTTCCATCAGCATGGATGAGCTGCGTTATGTCGACGATAACGAAGACAACGCTGAAACAGTTTACGCCGACGTTCCCAACTATTCTCAAGATGAGTTCGTCATCGCCCTAGACGACGAGAACGACCCTAGGTATGCCTCGCTCACACGCAAATTCCGGGACCAGGAGACCGGAGGAGAGTCCCCAGGCAAGATCAGCAGGAAGACAGCCACGGTGTATGCTAACGCCCTCAATGTAGTGACAGCACTCAGGGTGCTTATCAACTCGAAGTCATCGCGGGCAGCTACTGTCATCAACAAGATGGGTACATTAGCCCGCCCCTACGCCCAGCGAGTCCAGGGAACCATCACAGACACTACCTGGATCCAGAGAGTTATCTACCACAAGTCGGTATGTAAAAGTTATTATGAACCTCGTGCATGAAGCTTAATGCATAAATGTTGATTAACATGAGTATCCTCATGCCCGGCCTGGTAGTGACATACACGTCTCCCATCTCAGAGGGTCGTCAGTCAAGTCAGTGAAGGAGGACTCAGCTTCTGTCTATTACGCTTTCCCTTGAAGTAAATGATGAATCATACTTCTGATGCTCATCATCCTCAGCATCAGTGACCATTGCATTATCATCAGCCAAAACACTTTAGCGGCATCAAATCACATTCTTAACTAATCATCCGTATATTGTGCCCAGCGGTACACTCACCGCACAAGTCTAACACTCGCTTCTTACATTGAAATGCAACAGTCGTTATGTCACATGATGGAATGTAATAGGGATTACATAGATTTTTTTTCTCTCAAGTTGTTGCTTATAAATTCCTTTAGGGTCGCCTTGCCTGGGTGGGAGACAGGCTGTGTTAGACAATAAAACCACGTGTACTACACCATCTGCTCTCCCACTTACAACAGTCACACCTGTTTTATACCTGATTCACACTGTTTCACCTGTTTCACACGTTTCACACTCATACACCTGTTTCACCTGTTTCACACTCATACACCTGTTTCACACTCATACACCTGTTTCACACTCATACACCTGTTTCACACTCATACACCTGTTTCACACTCATACACCTGTTTCACACTCATACACCTGTTTCACACTCATACACCTGTTTCACACTCATACACCTGTTTCACCTGTTTCACACTCCTTCACTACACCTGTTTCCACCTGTTTCACACTCATACACCTGTTTCACACTTATACCCTGTTTCACACTATACACCTGTTTCACACTCATACCTGTTTCACACTCATACACCTGTTTCACACTCATACACTGTTCACCTGTTTCACACTCATACACCTGTTTCACACTCATACACCTGTTTCACACTATACACTGTTTCACACTCATACACCTGTTTCACACTCATACACCTGTTTCACACTCCACCTGTTTCACACTCATACACTGTTTCACACTCATACACCTGTTTCACCTGTTTCACACTCATCCCCACCTGTTTCACATATACACTGTTTCACACTCATACACCTGTTTCACCTCATGTTTCACACTCATACATCTGTTTCACACTGCCTATACACCTGTTTCACACTCATACACCTGTTTCACACTCATCATGTCACACTCATACACTGTTTCACACTATCTGTTCACATCACACCTGTTTCACCTGTTTCACACTCATACACCTGTTTCACACTCATACACCTGTTTCACCTGTTTCACACTCATACATCTGTTTCACTTCATACACCTGTTTCACCTGTTTCACACTCAACACTTTCACACCATACACCTGTTTCACCTGTTTCACACTCATACATCTGTTTCACACTCATACACCTGTTTCACCTGTTTCACACTCATACACCTGTTTCACACTCATACATCTGTTTCACACTCATACACCTGTTTCACCTGTTTCACACTCATACCTCTGTTTCACACTCATACACCTGTTTCACCTGTTTCACACTCATACACCTGTTTCACCTCATACATCTGTTTCACACTCATCATGTTTCACACTCATCACCTGTTTCACCTAACTGTTTCACACTCATACACCTGTTTCACACTCATACACATGTTTCACCTGTTTCACACTCATACATCTGTTTCACACTCATACACCTGTTTCACACTCATACACCTGTTTCACACTCATACACCTGTTTCACACTCATACACCTGTTTCACACTCATACACATGTTTCACCTGTTTCACACTCATACACCTGTTTCACACTCATACATCTGTTTCACACTCATACATCTGTTTCACACTCATACATCTGTTTCACACTCATACACCTGTTTCACACTCATACATCTGTTTCACACTCATACACCTGTTTCACACTCATACACCTGTTTCACACTCATACATCTGTTTCACACTCATACATCTGTTTCACCTGTTTCACACTCATACACCTGTTTCACCTGTTTCACACTCATACACCTGTTTCACCTGTTTCACACTCATACACCTGTTTCACCTGTTTCACACTCATACATCTGTTTCACACTCATACACCTGTTTCACACTCATACATCTGTTTCACACTCATACATCTGTTTCACACTCATACATCTGTTTCACACTCATACACCTGTTTCACACTCATACACCTGTTTCACACTCATACATCTGTTTCACACTGTTCAGCGCTACTACTACTACTGCAAATAATAATAATAATTTTATTATTATTATTATTATTATTATTATTATTATTATTGATGGGGAAGCGGTACATCAATATGGGCCATGCAGTCCCTGGGAAATGAGAGGCAATCAGGTTTGATTCGAGGTATAGGAGGGTAGTTTCAATTGCTTGGTTCTAGGGCTAGCATCACTGCACTATTAATAGTAAAATGTTTGTTACTAGCCTATAATAGTAAGATGTACGTGACTATACTATCAATAATAAGATGTACTTGACTATCCTATAATAGTAAGATGTACGTAACTATCCTATAATAGTAAGATGTACGTTTCTATACTATCAATATTAAGATGCATGTGACTATCCTATAATAGTAAGATGTACGTGACTATACTATCAATATTAAGATGTACGTGACTATCCTATAATAGTAAGATGTACGTTACTATCCTATAATAGTAAGATGTACGTGACTATACTATCAATATTAAGATGCACGTGACTATCCTATAATAGTAAAGATGTACGTGACTATCCTATAATAGTAAGATGTACGTGACTATACTATCAATATTAAGATGTACATGACTATCCTATAATAGGAAGATGTACGTGACTATACTATCAATATTAAGATGTACATGGCTATCCTATAATAGTAAGATGTACGTGACTATAATATAGTAAGATGTACGTGACTAGCCTATCAATAGTAAGATGTACGTGACTAGCCTATCTATACTAAGATGTACGTGACTATATTATCAGTATCAAAATTTTTGTCGTAGAAACTGGCAATAAAATTGTTTTTGTAGCATATAAAATGTGTTAGAGTAAAGGTAAGTTGAACTTACCTTGTTCCTCACCTTCAACCTAGATGGTTCACCTTGTTCCTTACCAAAGATAACTCGTGTGGAAGCCTTGAACTTTCTTGAACTTACTTCGAGAGATGGACCACCTTGTTCCTCGCCAGAGATCTCTGGTGTGGAAAAACCTGGAACTCTGCTGAACTAACCTTGTTTATCACCAGAGATCTCTGGTGTGGAAACCTGGAACTTTCTTGACTGAGAGGTGGACAACCGTGTTCCTTAGCGCTGATCAGTGTAGTGTGTGTGGTACTCCAGCTGGTGTAACACACTCATCAGTAACTCCATTAACATATCTCACTCGTGTTTGCATGCCTCTTCCTGGGATCCCCGCTTAGATTGTGAGAACAATCAAGGAACTACATAAACGAAAAAACAAGACGGTAATAAACCTCTCTGCTGCCTGTTTATGTTGTTAGTGGTGTTGTTAGACAACACTGGTGCTAGTGGTGTTGTTAGACAACACTGTTGGTAGTGTTGTTGTTAGACAACACTGTTGGTTGTGGTGTTGTTAGACAACACTGTTGGTAGTGGTGTTGTTAGACAACACTGGTGGTAGTGGTGTTGTTAGACAACACTGGTGGTAGTGGTGTTATTAGTCAACACTGGTGGTAGTGGTGTTGTTAGACAACACTGGTGGTAGTGGTGATATTAGTCAACACTGGTGGTAGTGGTGGTGTTAGTCAACACTGGTGGCAGTGTTGTTGTTAGACAACACTGGTGCTAGTGGTGTTGTTAAACAACACTGGTGCTAGTGGTGTTGTTAGACAACACTGGTGCTAGTGGTGTTGTTAGGCAACACTGTTGGTAGTGGTGTTGTTAGACAACACTGGTGGTAGTGGTGTTGTTAGACAACACTGGTGGTAGTGGTGTTACTAGACAACAATGTTGCTAGTGGTGTTGTTAGACAACACTGGTGCTAGTGGTGTTGTTAAACAACACTGGTGCTAGTGCTGTTGTTAGACAACACTGGTGCTAGTGGTGTTGTTAGACAACACTGGTGGTAGTGGTGTTATTAGTCAACACTGGTGGTAGTGTTGTTAGTCAACACTGGTGGTAGTGGTGGTGTTAGTCATCACTGGTGGTAGTGTTGTTGTTAGACAACACTGGTGCTAGTGGTGTTGTTAGACAACACTGGTGCTAGTGGTGTTGTTAGACAACACTGGTGCTAGTGGTGTTGTTAGACAACACTGGTGCTAGTGGTGTTGTTAGACAACACTGGTGGTAGTGTTGTTATTAGTCAACACTGGTGGTAGTGGTGTTGTTAGACAACACTGGTGCTAGTGGTGTTGTTAGACAACACTGGTGGTAGTGTTGTTATTAGTCAACACTGGTGGTAGTGGTGTTATTAGTCAACACTGGTGGTAGTGGTGTTATTAGTCAACACTGGTGGTAGTGGTGGTGTTAGTCAACACTGGTGGTAGTGGTGTTGTTAGACAACACTGGTGGTAGTGGTGTTGTTAGACAACACTGGTGGTAGTGGTGTTAGTCAACACTGGTGGTAGTGTTGTTAGTCAACACTGATGGTAGTGGTGGTGTTAGTCAACACTGGTGGTAGTGGTTTTAGTCAACACTGGTGGTAGTGGTTTTAATCAACACTGGTGGTAGTGGTGTTAGTCAACACTGGTGGTAGTGGTGTTAGTCAACACTGGTGGTAGTGGTGTTAGTCAACACTGGTGGTAGTGGTGGTATAAGTCAACACTGGTGGTAGAGGTGTTAGTACTAGACACAGCACTGTCTACGGAAACAACAGAAATCGACACAGAGTCTCACAACTCCCAAAAAGAAACATCGTTGAGTTTTAATGTGGAACGTGTGTGTGTGTATGTGTGTGTGTGTGTGTGTGTGTGTGTGTGTGTGTGTGTGTGTGTGTGTGTGTGTGTGTGGAGGCAACTATTACTGGCAGTGTTGGAGGTGCCAGAGTTGATGGTGTTCCTCCAGGATGCCTCTCAGACGTTCTCCCTCACCTCTATCCTCAATTCTTTGCAACTAGCCTCCCCTATTATTTTGTTTAATTGATTGGTTTTCACATTACTGATGGAATACGATATCAACAAGTTGAAAAGTAAGACACTAGCGCCACACTTTACTGCCCGAGGTAATAAAGATCCCAACTACGTATTGAGCGATATCCTCAATAATAATGATAATTACTCCTCTACTCTCCTTACACATTTTCTCTCTTCACATATTTACTCTTCTCTTTAATGTTTGGTATCTTATTTTCATTAGTAAGATATCTTGACGTCACATATGATATTATACTATCTCCATATTCTTCAATAAGAGGACAGTTAAGCAAATAGTGTTGAAGAGAGTGACCAAAGGGCTGGTCATCATCTGTGTATCTGCCAAACTGATATAAGTACTGTAACCAAACCTACATCAGTCAGTGATCACATTGCAAGTTGCTCAAAAAAACGTACATTACGTTCATCTTATCATAATGGGTTATAGATATATTCAGGTTTCTAACTGCATTCCTATAACACTCAGTTTCCTTATATTCTTCTCTCCTAATATTATTCATAGTGTCAGACACAGGTACACCAAAGTTATACTCTATATTTTCCTTCAGGGTATTTTTTTTTTGGCAAATATATCAACTTTATCATGAAGGAGTAATCCAGTATGTGATAGAACCCATAACAATTGTACATTAATTGGATAAGTACTCTCCTCAGTTGCTATAAACAAGGGTGTTTCAAGTTGCTTGTTTTAGTGAGTCTCAGGACTAAAATAATGCTGAGGAGGAGACCTTGTGTGTTGGTGCATGTGTTGGCAAGCACTGCCAGGGCCAGTCTGCCCCCCCCCCACCCTGCCAGGGCCAGTCTGCCCCCACCCTGCCAGGGCCAGTCTGCCCCCCACCCTGCCAGGGTCACTCTTCTCCCCTCCCAGGGTCACTCTTCCCCTCCCAGGGTCACTTCTCCCTCCCAGGGTCACTCTTCCCCCTCCCAGGGTCACTCTTCTCCTTCCCAGGGTCACTCTTCCCCTCCCAGGGTCACTCTTCTTCCCAGGGTCACTCTTCCCAGGGTAACTTCTCCTTCCCAGGGTCACTCTTCCCCCTCACAGGGTCATTCTTCCCCTTCCCAGGGTCACCCTTCTCCCCTCCCAGGGTCACCCTTCTCCTCTCCCAGGGTCACCCTTCTCCCCTCCAAGAGTCACCCGTCTTTCCTCCCAGGGTCACCCTTCTCCCCTCCAAGAGTCACCCGTCTTTCCTCCCAGGGTCACCCTCCTCTCCTCCCAGGGTCGCCCTCATCCTCTCCCAGGGTCACCTTCTCCTCCAGGGTCACTTTCTCCTTCCCAGGGTCACTTCCCTCACAGGGTGCACCCACCTTCCCAGGTCACCTTTCCCTCCTAGGGTCACTTCTCCTCCAGGGTCACTACCACATGTGTCACCAAGACGATGGTATCAACGACATGTGTCCAGGTACACCCATGTGCCCAAGACACATATATACCAAGACATGTGCACCAAGACACATATATACCCTCCAAGACACCTATCGCCATCCATAGCAGTGTGCAGGACACATGCATCAACCTGGACCAGAGGACACGTTCCAGGACACTGTGTCCAAGACATGTGCCAGGACACTAGTACTGAAGCAATGTGCCAAGACACAGTTGCTGAAAATTGTGACCAGCAGTGAGTATACACATTGTTACATGACAGGATCAAACATGTGTGACCAAGACGATCGCTGTACAGACATGGCAGTGTGGCAGGCGGACTGACAGATGTGCACTTGAACAATGATGATGCCAAGAGCACGATCGTGGCACCCAGAGCGCATTTACCAAGCGGCATTGCACCAAGTGGCAGGGAGCTACTGATGCAGAGCGGACTTGATGCCAGACTGGCACTTGATGACCAAGCTGGCAGCTTGTGACCAGAGACGCACTTGATACCAGAGCTGCATGATTACCAGAGTCACTGTGCCAGAGCTGCACTGATGCCAGAGCTGGCACTTGATGCCAGAGCTGACGATCAACTGGAGTGCCAGAGCTGGCACTTGGAGGTGACGTGCAACTGGCACCCGAGCTGCTGCGATGCAGATGGCATGACAGAGTGGCATGGTGCAAGAGCTAGGATACACATATAGCTCTTGATAAGATGGCATGATAGCCAGGAGCACTATGACAGGTGGCACCAGAGCTGTTTCAAGGGCACTGTGCACCAGGGTGGCACTTGATGCAGAGCGGCACTTGATGCCAGAGCTGGCACTTGATGCCAGAGCTGGCACTTGATACCAGAGCTGGCACTTGATGCCAGAGCTGGCACTTGATACCAGAGCTGGCACTTGATGCCAGAGCTGGCACTTGATGCCAGAGCTGGCACTTGATGCCAGAGCTGGCACTTGATGCCAGAGCTGGCACTTGGGTAGGTAGTAACTTCCTACAACTTCAGAACACTTCCAACTCTGTTCAACACAGAATATGAATTACGCAAGAAAAATGGAAATAAGGTACACATAAGCTTATAAGGTATATATGGAACATATAAGTTACTTATAAGATCAATATAAGGAACATATAAGGTACATAGAGAGTGTTTAACCTGACATATCTAACACTAACATAACCTGAGAGCTGCAGTCAACAAGTTGAACACACAATCCTTTCTTCTAACTTTCTCCTTACCCTTTCACCTCTCTTCCCGCTTTCTCCTCATTTCCTTCCTCAGTTGTGACTTGTGATAATAGTCCACGACGGAGGGACCGAACCGTCGTCTTAAGTTTCTCTCCAAGACGTGGGCTGATTTGTGAATCCTTCAGAAGTTTATTCACGACAAATGTTAGATCGAGTACGTGGGCCCAGTGTGGAGCCCCACCTGGTCTAGCACCTGCGGAAGGTTTGTAGTCAGGCTAATCTCAAAACAGAAGGAAGGAGGTTAAGGAAGTGATCACGAGGGCATCGGTGGAGAGAAGAACTAGAGGAGACATGATCACAATGTATAAAATATCAAAAGGAATTGATAGACTGTTTGAATTAAGAGGTGCCAGGATCAAGAGGACACAGGTGGAAGTTGAAGACGCAGATGAGCCATAGGAATGTTAGGAAGAACTTCTTTATTCTCAAAATGGTTGAAAAGTGCAATTAATTGAATGATGCAGTGGAGGAGGTAAACACTGTATACAACTTTGAGATGGTAGTGTAAGTCACGAGAGGCCATTACTAGTACTCTACGAGACGAGGCCAGTGGTTGAGATTCAACCCACCATAAACACAAGACACTGAGTACATATAGGTGAGTGAGGGGAACACACACACACACACACACACACACACATAGCGCAGTGAAGAGATTTGGGCCAGGAGCTATGATTCGACCCCTGCAACCACAACTAGGTGAGTACACACACATGCAGAGGCAGGTTGCTTGAATTAAGAAGACCAGGATCAAGGGGACACAGATGATCCATAGAGATGTAAGGAAGTATTTTGTTTAGTCTCAGGCTGGTTGAAAAGTGGAATGACTTGAATTGATGGAAGCAAACAAGGTGGTCTAGGAGGCAGAGCCAGGAGCTAAGTATCGACCTCCGTAAACACAAATTGGTGAGTACACGCACACTTGCTCCCTCCCAAACCCAAAATTACACCTTCTGTAAAAACTACGGAAGCAAGCAGAGGACTTACTGGTAGCAGGTGTGTGTGTGTGTGTGTGTGTGTGTACTCATCTATATGTGGTTGCAGGGGTAGAGTCACAGCTCCTGGCCTGTGTGTGTACGTGTGCATGTATACATGCCCTGCTGGCTGCTGGCCCAGGGAGGTCGTTTGCTTGTGTATATTTATACGTGTGTCTGCTGCCACCTTCTCTCAATACATGAAGGTTCAGGTGTATTTCCCAGTCAGAGGATAGTTACTGTGTTGATAAAACTCCACTAGCAGGACGAGGCTGCATGTGACCATCAGTCATGGTCACTTTAGTATGTAAAATAGGTGGATGAGGAGCTCGAACCGCGGTCCATAAATAAAGATTATTATTATTATTATTATTATTATTATTATTATTATTATTATTATTATTTTATTATATTATTATTATTATCAACCTGTAACTAGGTCATCAGAACAGGAGTGACCTGTTGCAGACCTGTGGTCACCTGGCAGCTACGAAAAAGCAAGGAAGAAATAAACTGTCAGAGATATATTTTAGGTTGGTTAATGCGGTTTAAAGCCTATCTACTACACTAGTGTCATTAAGGCTGCAGGATAACTAACATTTTCTTCACCAGACAATGACACTTTAATCCTAAAAATAATAATTCAAGTAACCTCTCAGTATATATACACCGAAATATACACTTCTCAGGGTGTATATCGTGCATTATAATTTTGTTGATGTGAGGATTAACGTAGGAAGCTAGCTTAAACCATGTTTACGTAACATCAGCTAGATTAATATTCCTCGATAATATTGACGTTTTTCATTATATTTTGTCCACCTTTGTATTGCATGGCGCCTTGACCGTTATGTATGTGGTCTTATCTAATGTATATTATAAGTTATGTTCGCCTTATACTGTGTCACCTGTTTACCTTGGAGAGGAGGGGGGAGAAGGAAGGGGGAGGGGGTGGGGTGACACCATACATAGGCTGTATTTATGAAGGGAAGTCTCAGATCATTCTTATAGGTTTTTTTATTATTTATAAATATTTTGACGTGTTTTTCCCTGTATCTTACAGAGCCCTTACAGTTTTGTCCTTCCCATGTTCCCATGGAACAGTACACAGCTAACCTACAATACTGGGGACTGGAACAGTACACAGCTAACCTACAATACCGGGGACTGGAACAATTCACAACTAACCTACAATACCGGGGACTGGAACAATTCACAGCTAACCTACAATACCGGGGACTGGAACAATTCACAACTAACGTACAATACCGGGGACTGTGACAATTCACAACTAATCTACAATACCGTTGACTGGAACAATTCATAACTAACCTACAATACCGGGGACTGGAACAATTCACAACTAACCTACAATACCGGGGACTGGAACAATTCACAACTAACCTACAATACCGGGGACTGGAACAATTCACAACCAACCTACAATATCAGGGGCTGGAACAATTCACAACTAACATACAATACCGGGGACTGGAACAATTCACAACCAACCTACAATATCAGGGGCTGGAACAATTCATAAATAAACCGTAATATGGTGGGTTGGAATAATTCACAACTAAGTGGGCTGGTTGAAGTATGAGTAGACTAGCTGAAGAATGAGTAGACTAGCTGAAGAATGAGTAGACTAGCTGAAGAATGAGTGGGCTAGTTGAAGGATGAGTGGGCAGAACACTGGATCGTGAGGTCAGCGCACTTTGGAGAGACAGAGAGCGAGTGATGGTGAATGTGTTTTCTTCTTTGCATCAGCCTGCCCCTGGTGTTAAACACCATACGCACTGGCACAAGATATTAAACCCGGGTAATATCCTTGTGATGGAGTGGACTCGCCCAGGATTAAGAAGGGAGTGCCGCCGCTTCCTTATTTGACCAGGTGAGTCACTTAGATGGGTGACCTTTGTGTGCAAGATGACCTTTCCTCTGGCGAGGTACAACACTACAACACTGTACGTTGCAGTCACGGGATGCACAGTACTACAACACTGTACGTTGCAGTCACGGGATGCACAGTACTACAACACTGTACGTTGCATTCACGGGATGCACAGGACTACAACACTGTACGTTGTAGTCACGGGATGCACAGGACTACAACACTGTACGTTGTAGTCACGGGATGCACAGGACTACAACACTGTACGTTGTAGTCACGGGATGCACAGGACTACAACACTGTACGTTGTAGTCACGGGATGCACAGGACTACAACACTGTACGTTGTAGTCACGGGATGCACAGGACTAGAACGCTGTACGTTGTAGTCACGGGATGCACAGTATTACAACACTGTACGTTGTAGTCACGGGATGCACAGGACTACAACACTGTACGTTGTAGTCACGGGATGCACAGTACTACAACACTGTACGTTGCAGTCACGGGATGCACAGTACTACAACACTGTACGTTGCATTCACGGGATGCACAGGACTACAACACTGTACGTTGTAGTCACGGGATGCACAGGACTACAACACTGTACGTTGTAGTCACGGGATGCACAGGACTACAACACTGTACGTTGTAGTCACGGGATGCACATGACTAGAACGCTGTACGTTGTAGTCACGGGATGCACAGGACTACAACATTGTACGTTGTAGTCGTGGGATGCACAGGACTACAACACTGTACGTTGTAGTCACGGGATGCACAGGACTACAACGCTGTACGTTGTAGTCACGGGATGCACAGGACTACAACACTGTACGTTGCAGTCACGGGATGCACAGGACTACAACACTGTACGTTGTAGTCACGGGATGCACAGGACTACAACACTGTACGTTGTAGTCACGGGATGCACAGTACTACAACACTGTACGTTGCAGTCTCGGGATGCACAGGACTACAACACTGTACGTTGTAGTCACGGGATGCACAGGACTACAACGCTGTACGTTGTAGTCACGGGATGCACAGGACTACAACACTGTACGTTGTAGTCACGGGATGCACAGGACTACAACACTGTACGTTGTAGTCACGGACGTAAACAAGGATTTTTCAACGCCGACGTTGATGTTTACTCTGACAGTTCCAGTGTATCTTAAAAATTTGACTTTCATTATTTGTGCAATATTTGAGTGAGGGAATAACCTGTATGTGAAGCTTGTAGCATCAGCACCACCAGCACCACTCTTAACACATACACACAGCACCAGCACCCTCTTGACACATACCACAGCACCAGTACTCTTAACACATACACACAGCACCAGCACCACTTTAACACACACACAGCACCAGCACACTCTTAACAACACAGCACCAGCACCATTTAACACATACACAGCACCAGCACCATCTTAACACATACACACAGCACCAGCACCACTCTTAACACACACAAGCACCAGCACCACTCTTGACACATACACACAGCACCAGCACCACTCTTAACACATACACACAGCACCAGCACCACTCTTAACACACACACACAGCACCAGCACCACTCTTAACACATACACACAGCACCAGCACCACTCTTAACACACACACAGCACCAGCACCACTCTTGACACATACACACAGCACCAGCACCACTCTTAACACACACACACAGCACCAGCACCACTCTTGACACATACACACAGCACCAGCACCACTCTTAACACATACACACAGCACCAGCACCACTCTTAACACACACACAGCACCAGCACCACTCTTGACACATACACACAGCACCAGCACCACTCTTAACACATACACACAGCACCAGCACCACTCTTAACACACACACAGCACCAGCACCACTCTTAACACATACACACAGCACCAGCACCACTCTTAACACATACACACAGCATCACAAGCACCACTCTTGACACACACACACAGCAGCAGCACTCTTGACACACACACACAGCAGCAGCACTCTTGACACACACACACAGCAGCAGCACTCTTGACACACATACACAGCAGCAGCACTCTTGACACACACACACAGCAGCAGCAGCACCACCACTCTTGACACATACACAGACACACACATAGCATCTCCAGCACCACTCTTACCACATACACACACAGCAGCAACAGCAGCAGCAGCACTCTCAACAGCCACAGTGCACAAGCTCTCACACGATGGTCAAGAGAAAGTCCTCTGCCAGCTGCCTGCACAGCCAACATATACTATGATTTCTCCTGTATTGTTGAAACTAAAGCAAGTAATGGTCATCAACCCCCTCACACACACACACACACACACACACACACACATACACACATACACACACACATACACACACACACATACATACATACACACACACACATAAAAGGAAGAATCTTAGAGTAAGCATAACACCTAACATAGCGAGTAGAGGGGCACATAAACAATATAACCTCGACACCAGAGGCAACATCAGCCACTCTTATAAGTGCCTTCAGCAAGCTTAACAACGACTCCTTTAAGACACTGTACACTAAATATGTCAGAACTATCATAGAGTACGCAGCACCAACACGGAGCCCACACCTGGTCAGACATGCTGAAAAACTTTGGAAAGTCTGAAGATTAGCACCCAGGAGAGAAGGACCAGGGGAAACATGATAGTGACGTACAAGATGCAGAGCATTTAACAGGAAGGACAACTGAAATGTGAAGCACAGGGGGCGAGGGAGCATAGATGGAAATCGAAACACACAGATGAGCAACATGAATGTTAAGAAATACTTCTTCAGTCTAAGATAAAAGGCTGAGAGGACTAGGAGAGACGTGATTTCTAAGTATAAAATACTCAGAGTAATGGTGCAAGCGGATAAGAACAAGTCGACATATACAATGAAAACTATAAACACAGAAGAAACATAAGAACACTGAGACACACACTGGAAGGTGCTTGATAAGCAAGACGAGTTCAGCTACATCATACACAGTTCCAAGTGTAGGGATGACAGTTTCTAAGATAACATGAATAACTCCTCTTGTCAGTTCCTCTACAACACAACAAACAACTTTGACCTGAGCAAATTAGTGTCTTCCAGCAGTGGTTGTCCTCCCCCTACCCCTCCCCAGTGTGTGTGTGTACTGTCACCCAGGCTGGGCAGGGGAGGGGGTATGGAAGGGGCAGGACAAGGGAAGGGGGGGACTGACCGTGACAGGAATGTCTCTGGCTCAACATTTGTGTTAATTCAGTATTGTTTTGTTAAAAAACAAGATCTGCTTCAGCTGGATTTTTTTAATTCAAGGTCAGTCTTGTTGACTTGAAGCTCTTAATTAATATTCAAGGTCAGTCTTGCTGGGGTTGAAGTCTTAGGAACTTCAAAAACACCGTTGAGGCTTCGTGGTTCCTGGCCTGATCGATCCAGCGTGTGCACCACAACCCAGCTGACCAGGAACTAGTTTGAGGAACCCGTTAAGTTCCCTTCTGAAGACAACCCTAGGTCTGTTGGCTATCCCAACATAGGGAGGTTGTTGAAGAGTCGAGGTCCTTTACATTTATTGAGTTCTCTCTCAGTGTACTCCTGGCTCCTGCCCTTCGTCAGAGGAACGTTGCACCGTCTGCCAAACCTCTTGTGTTCATTTTAAGAAAGTTTGAGTGAACATGACCTCATGTCAACATGTCAGGCAGCGAGAGAGCTGACCAACTGACAGAAATAAGGACAAAACAGGAAAAACATAGACTATTTACAGTACAGCTTTAGAAAAACATTAAACCAAATTACAATGAGCTTTCTAATTAATAATCTAGAAGTTAGTTCGGTGGGAAAAGTGAATCAATAGAGCATTACAAGACTACAAGAGTGTACGTTGTAGTAACGGGAGGTACAAGACTACAAGAGTGTACGTTGTAGTCACGGGAGGTACAAGACTACAAGAATGTACGTTGTAGTCACGGGAGGTACAAGACTACAAGAGTGTACGTTGTAGTCGCGGGAGGTACAAGACTACAAGAATGTACGTTGTAGTCACGGGAGGTACAAGACTACAAGAATGTACGTTGTAGTAACGGGAGGTACAAGACTACAAGAATGTACGTTGTAGTAACGGGAGGTACAAGACTACAAGAGTGTACGTTGTAGTAACGGGAGGTACAAGACTACAAGAGTGTACGTTGTAGTCACGGGAGGTACAAGACTACAAGAGTGTACGTTGTAGTAACGGGAGGTACAAGACTACAAGAGTGTACGTTGTAGTAACGGGAGGTACAAGACTACAAGAGTGTACGTTGTAGTAACGGGAGGTACAAGACTACAAGAGTGTACGTTGTAGTCACGGGAGGTACAAGACTACAAGAGTGTACGTTGTAGTCACGGGAGGTACAAGACTACAAGAGTGTACGTTGTAGTCACGGGAGGTACAAGAGTGTACGTTGTAGTCACGGGAGGTACAAGAGTGTACGTTGTAGTCACGGGAGGTACAAGAGTGTACGTTGTAGTAACGGGAGGTACAAGACTACAAGAGTGTACGTTGTAGTCACGGGAGGTACAAGACTACAAGAGTGTACGTTGTAGTCACGGGAGGTACAAGACTACAAGAGTGTACGTTGTAGTCACTGGAAGTACAAGAGTGTACGTTGTAGTAACGGGAGGTACAAGACTACAAGAGTGTACGTTGTAGTCACTGGAAGTACAAGACTACAAGAATGTACGTTGTAGTCACTGGAAGTACAAGAGTGTACGTTGTAGTAACGGGAGGTACAAGACTACAACACTGTCTTTTTCACTAGAGGATGTGTACCACTGTCTAGTACTGTCTTTATGGTAGGATGTTCACTCACACCATGACTGCCACTGTTCAATAAATTTCTCTCTCTCTCTCTCTCTCTCTCTCTCTCTCTCTCTCTCTCTCTCAGCAGCATGGTGAACACATGGAGGTATTTGGCAGGCGTCCTGGCTCCACCCGTGGCACCTGGCCTTCCTGGGTGTCAACAATGTAGGCACCACCATAACCCACCACTATCATTACTACCACCATCACTACCAACATTGCTACTCATACCAGAGAGAGAGAGAGAAGAAGAAGAAGTAAGAGGAGTAGTAGTCAACAACTGCAACTAAACTTTCACATTAGGCTAACAATTACCGTATTTCTCTTTGCACTTCCTGTTCACTCTCTGTAAGTTACTGTCACTGTAAGTTACCCTGTCACTCTGTAAGTTACCCTGTCACTGTAAGTTACCTTGTCATTGTAAGTTACCTTGTCATTGTAAGTTACCTTGTCACTGTAAATTACTCTGTCACTGTAAGTTACTGTCACTGTAAGTTACCCTGTCACTCTGTAAGTTACTGTCACTGTAAGTTACCCTGTCACTGTAAGTTACCCTGTCACTGTAAGTTACCTTGTCATTGTAAGTTACCTTGTCACTGTAAGTTACCCTGTCACTGTAAATTACTCTGTCACTGTAAATTACTCTGTCACTGTAAGTTACCTTGTTAGTGTAAGTTACCCTGTCACTCTGTAAATTACTCTGTCACTCTGTAAGTTACCCTGTCACTCTGTAAGTTACTGTCACTCTGTAAGTTACCTGTCACTCTGTAAGTTACTCTGTCACTCTGTAAGTTACTCTGTCACTGTAAGTTACCCTGTCACTCTGTAAGTTACTCTGTCACTCTGTAAGTTACTCTGTCACTCTGTAAGTTACTCTGTCACTCTGTAAGTTACTATGTCACTGTAAGTTACCTTGTCACTGTAAGTTACCTTGTCACTGTAAGTTACCTTGTCACTGTAAGTTACCTTGTCACTGTAAGTTACCCTGTCACTGTATGTTACTCTGTCACTCTGTAAGTTACCCTGTCACTGTAAGTTACTCTGTCACTGTAAGTTACTCTGTCACTAAGTTACCATGTCACTGTAAGTTACCTTGTCACTGTAAGTTACCTTGTCACTGTAAGTTACCTTGTCACTGTAAGTTACCTTGTCACTGTAAGTTACCTTGTCACTGTAAGTTACCCTGTCACTCTGTAAGTTACTCTGTCACTCTGTAAGTTACCTTGTCACTGTAAGTTACCTTGTCACTGTAAGTTACTCTGTCACTCTGTAAGTTACTCTGTCACTCTGTAAGTTACTCTGTCACCCTGTAAGTTACCCTGTCACTCTATAAGTTACTCTGTCACTGTAAGTTACTCTGTCACTGTAAGTTACTCTGTCACTCTGTAAGTTACTCTGTCACTAAGTTACTCTGTCACTGTAAGTTACTCTGTCACTGTAAGTTACTCTGTCACTGTAAGTTACTCTGTCACTGTAAGTTACTCTGTCACTCTGTAAGTTACCCTGTCACTGTAAGTTACTCTGTCACTGTAAGTTACTCTGTCACTGTAAGTTACTCTGTCACTGTAAGTTACTCTGTCACTGTAAGTTACTCTGTCACTGTAAGTTACTCTGTCACTCTGTAAGTTACTCTGTCACTGTAAGTTACTCTGTCACTCTGTAAGTTACCCTGTCACTGTAAGTTACTCTGTCACTGTAAGTTACCCTGTCACTGTAAGTTACTCTGTCACTCTGTAAGTTACTCTGTCACTGTAAGTTACTCTGTCACTATGTAAGTTACCCTGTCACTGTAAGTTACTCTGTCACTCTGTAAGTTACTCTGTCACTGTAAGTTACTCTGTCACTCTGTAAGTTACTCTGTCACTGTAAGTTACTCTGTCACTCTGTAAGTTACTCTGTCACTCTGTAAGTTACTCTGTCACTGTAAGTTACTCTGTCACTCTGTAAGTTAACCTGTCACCTGGTAGATTCACCTGCTGATCTACACTGCCATAACGTTCACCTGTCAGACTGTCAGCCTGGTGATGTTGACTCTGATAACACCTGTAGTTGACTCGTCCTGCTGAATGTCTGACAGTCCATAAGTCCCACTGGTAGACGCAGTGTATCTAACAGCATAACCCACCTGGTAGACGTCACTGGCTGATGACACGTCATAACCACTCGTCAGCGTGATCTGCACCTAACCCCTGAGTGCGTACCTGGCTGATCTGCCCAGTTACCACCTGGTGACGTCAGCCTGGCTGATCTGAACAGCTAACTCACTGGTAGACGTCGCCTGGCTGATGTGAGTACCCTGTAGACGTCAGCCTGGCTGTGTGACACGCATAACCACTGGTGACGTCGCTGGCGATGCTGCTAAGTCATACCACCTGAGTGCTCAGCCTGGCTGTGTGACTCGTCCACCTGAGTAGCTCCTGGCTATGCTGATCACAGTTCCACCTGAGTAGACGTCACCTGGCTGAGCTGACCCTCACCTGAGTACGTCACCTGGAGTGTGACTACAGCCACTCGTGTCTGTGCTGCAACCACTGGTAAGTCACCCTGTCTGACACAGTCAACCCACTGAGTAACGTCAGCTGGCTGTGCTGCACTGTCAAGCCCACCTGGTAGAGTCAGCCTGGCTGGTCACAGCCATACACCTGAGTAGACGTCAGCCTGCTGATCTGACACGATAACCACCTGAGTAGACGTAGCTGCTGATGCTGCAAGCAAAATGTGACTCAGCCTGCTGATTGACCATAACCCTGGTAGCGTCAGCCTGGTGATGTGCACAGTATAACCCACCTGAGTAGACGTCAGCCTGGCTGATGCTGCACTGTAGTAGCCACCTGGTGACGTCAGCCTCTGATGCTGACAAGCCATAACCCACCTGAGTAGACGTCAGCCTGGCTGATGCTGCACACCATAACCACCTGGTGACGTCAGCCTGGCTGATGCTGACAGCCATAACCCACCTGGTAGACGTCAGCCTGGCTGATGCTGACACAGCATAACCCACCTGAGTAGACGTCAGCCTGGCTGATGCTGACACAGTCATAACCCACCTGAGTAGACGTCAGCCTGGCTGATGCTGACACAGCCATAACCCACCTGAGTAGACGTCAGCCTGGCTGATGCTGACACAGTCATAACCCACCTGAGTAGACGTCAGCCTGGCTGATGCTGACACAGTCATAACCCACCTGAGCAGACGTCAGCCTGGCTGATGCTGACACAGTCATAACCCACCTGAGCAGACGTCAGCCTGGCTGATGCTGCACAGCCATAACCCACCTAGTAGACGTCAGCCTGGCTGATGCTGACACAGCATAACCCACCTGAGTAGACGTCAGCCTGGCTGATGCTGACACAGCATAACCCACCTAGTAGACGTCAGCCTGGCTGATGCTGACACACCATAACCCACCTGGTGACGTCAGCCTGGCTGATGCTGACACAGCATAACCCACCTGAGTAGACGTCAGCCTGGCTGATGCTGACACAGCCATAACCCACCTGAGTAGACGTCAGCCTGGCTGATGCTGACACAGTCCATAACCCACCTGTAGACGTCAGCTGGCTGATGTGACACGTCATAACCCACCTGGTGACGTCACTGGTGATGCTGCACGCATAACCACCTGAGTAGACGTCAGCCTGGCTGATGCTGACACAGCAAACCCACTGAGTAGACGTCAGCCTGGCTGATGCTACCGTCATACCACCTGAGTGACGTCAGCCTGGCTGATCTGAACACCATACCCACCTGGTAGACGTCAGCTGGTGATGCTGACCACTAACCCACTGAGTACTCACCTGGTATCTGCACAATAACCCACCTGAGTACTCAGCTGTATCTGACACAGTCATAACCACTGGTACGTCACCTGGCTATCTGCACCTAACCCACCTGTAAGTAGCTCTGTCACAGATACCCACCTGTAAGTACTCTGTCTGAAGTTACCCACTGAGTACGTCACTGTGTTCTGCACTAACCCACCTGAGTAGCTCGCCTGCTGATCTTGCACGATACCCACCTGAAGCCTGCTGATTACCGCATAATACCTGAGTAGACGTCACTGGCTTGCTGAAACCTCATAACCCACCTGAGTAGAACGTCACTGCTGTGTGACCGCATAACTACCTGAGTAGACGTCACTGGTTATCTGACCAGTAAACCACTGAGTTACGTCAGGGTTCTGCACGATACCCACCTGAGTAGACGTCACCTGGTATCTGCACGTAACCCCTGTAAGTCGCCTCTGATCTGCACGCATTACCCACCTGAGTACGTCACTGTTATCTGCCGTATAACCCACCTGAGTGACGTCAGCTGCTGTGCTGCACAAACCTGTTGAGTCTGCTGATGCTCCACTAACCCACCTAGTACGTCACCTGGCTGATCTGAAGCCTAACCCTGAGTAATCACCTGCTATCTGACAGCTAAACTTATGCTTATTACACTAACACCTGGTGTAGTGGTATGTGCAACTAACCCACATGAGTGTTGGCCCAGTACCACTGAGGTGCCTGGCTATCTGACAAGCAAACCACCTGGTCCGCATGCACACATAACACTGATGACGTCACCTGACTGACACAGCAAACCCACCTAGTAGACGCACCTGGCTGCTGACAGCATAACCCACCTGAGTAGACGTCAGCCTGGCTGATGCACAGCATAACCCACCTGTAGACGTCAGCCTGGCTGATGCTGACACGCAAACCCACCTGGTAGACGTCAGCCTGGCTGATGCTGACACAGCATAACCCACCTGTAACGTCAGCCGGCTGTGCTGACACAGCCATAACCCACCTGAGTAGATCAGCCCACTAACAGCAAACCCACCTAGTAGACGTCAGCCTGGCTGTTGACACGCCATAACCACCTGTGCGTCACTTGATGCTGACAGCTAACCCACATAACGTCAGCCGCTGATGCTGACCGATAACCACCTGATAGACTCAGCCTGGCTGATGCTGACAGCTAACCCACCTGTGCGCACTGGTGATGTGAAACCCACCTAGTAGACGTCAGCCTGGCTGATGCTGACACAGCATAACCCACCTGATAACTCACCTGGAGTGACACAGCCATAACCCACCATAACTCACCTGGTGATCTGCACCATACCACCTGAGTAGACGTCAGCCTGGCTGATGCTGACACAGCCATAACCACCTGAGTAGACGTCAGCCTGGCTGATGCTGACAAGCATAACCACCTGAGTAGACGTCAGCCTGGCTGATGCTGACACAGCATAACCCACCTGGTAGACGTCGCGCTGATGCGACACAGCCATAACCCACCTGAGAGACGTCAGCCTGGCTGATGCTGACACAGCCAACCCACCTGGTAGACGTCAGCCTGGCTGATGCTGCACAGCCATAACCCACCTGAGTAGACGTCAGCCTGGCTGATGCTGACACAGCCATAACCCACCTGAGTAGACGTCAGCCTGGCTGATGCTGACACAGGCATAACCCACCTGAGTAGACGTCAGCCTGGCTGATGCACACAGCATAACCCACCTGAGTAGACGTCAGCCTGGCTGATGCTGACACAGCCATAACCCACCTGAGTAGACGTCAGCCTGGCTGATGCTGACACAGCCATAACCCACCTGAGTAGACGTCAGCCTGGCTGATGCTGACACAGCCATAACCCACCTGAGTAGACGTCAGCCTGGCTGATGCTGACACAGCCATAACCCACCTGAGTAGACGTCAGCCTGGCTGATGCTGACACAGCATAACATTATTTTCTTTCACTTCTACATTTCAGTTATATTCCCCTAATTCCACGCTTTTCAAAAGAGTGTAAAATGATGGATTCCACTTTATCTACGTTAGTATGGAGACCAGAACTGCACCGCAGATTCTAAATGAGGCAGTGCAGATATAGGGAGCTGTGTTACAACTCTGCTACAACCATTACTTGAACTTTTTTGATTATAAGTCGACAAAGTGTATTATCTTCATGGCCAACACTTATTCACTGACGTCTTGCCTTTAAATTTCTGATAACTGAAACTGCAGTGTTCTCGCATCTATTTGATAAAGTTCTTCATTATTTAGATATAAATCAGCATTATTCCTTCCGTGTACATCTGTTGTGTGTGTGCACCTGTCTCATGTGTATTTATGTGTGCGTGTTTCCCAAGATACGCATGTGTACACGGAAGTCGAGTACGCGGGTTCATACCTTGCCAAGAACGGCTGCACTCTGCATACAACTTAGTGCATAACTTGAGTTGTGAAGTGCTCAACTTATGTGTTGTGAAGTGCTCAACTTATGTGTTGTGAAGTGCTCAACTTTATCTTCAGAGATGTTCAGATGAAGTTCTTCTAATGTAATTACCTGGCCACATACACCAGGTGTGTCGTAGTCTTGTAGTGTGTCTAGCAATTACCTGGCCACATACTTACACCAGGTGTGTCGTAGTCTTGTAGTGTGTCTAGCAATTACCTGGCCACATACACCAGGTGTGTCGTAGTCTTGTAGTGTGTCTAGCAATTACCTGGCCACATACACCAGGTGTGTCGTAGTCTTGTAGTGTGTCTAGCAATTACTCTGGCCACATACTTACACCAGGTGTGTCGTAGTCTTGTAGTGTGTCTAGCAATTACCTGGCCACATACTTACACCAGGTGTGTCGTAGTCTTGTAGTGTGTCTAGCAATTACCTGGCCACATACTTACACCAGGTGTGTCGTAGTCTTGTAGTGTGTCTAGCAATTACCTGGCCACATACACCAGGTGTGTCGTAGTCTTGTAGTGTGTCTAGCAATTACCTGGCCACATACTTACACCAGGTGTGTCGTAGTCTTGTAGTGTGTCTAGCAATTATCTGGCCACATACTTACACCAGGTGTGTCGTAGTCTTGTAGTGTGTCTAGCAATTACCTGGCCACATACTTACACCAGGTGTGTCGTAGTCTTGTAGTGTGTCTAGCAATTACCTGGCCACATACTTACACCAGGTGTGTCGTAGTCTTGTAGTGTGTCTAGCAATTACCTGGCCACATACTTACACCAGGTGTGGGTCGCTTTCTTCATCTCTCCTCTCTCTACATCCTCACCTCTCACATCTACCTCCTTACCTCTCACCTCTACCTCCTTACCTCTCACCTCTACCTCCTTACCTCTCCCTCTACCTCCTCACCTCTCTAAATCGTCACCTCTATAACTCGTCACCTCTATAACTCGTCACCTCTCTAAATCGTCACCTCTATACACCTCTCTACCTCGTCACCTCTCTACCTCGTCACCTCTCTACATCGTCACCTCTCTACCTCGTCACTCTCTACCTCGTCACCTCTCTACTCGTCACTCTCTACCTCGTCACCTCTCTACTTCGTCACTCTACTCTCACCTCTCTACCTCTCACTCTCTACCTCGTCACCTCTCTACCTCGTCACCTCTCTACCTCGTCACCTCTCTACCTCCTCACCTCTCTACCTCGTCACCTCTCTACCTCGTCACCTCTCTACCTCGTCACCTCTCTACCTCCTCACTTCTCTACCTCGTCACCTCTCTACCTCATCACCTCTCTATCTCGTCACCTCTCTACCTCATCTCTACCTCGTCACCTCTCTACCTCGTCACCTCTCTACTCGTCACCTCTCTACCTCCTCACCTCTCTACCTCGTCACCTCTCTACCTCTCACCTCTCTACCTCCCTCACCTCTCTACCTCGTCACCTCTCTACCTCCTCACTTCTCTACCTCTCACCTCTATACCTCGTCACCTCTCTACCTCGTCACCTCTCTACTCGTCACCTCTCTACTTCGTCACCTCTCTACCTCGTCACCTCTCTACCTCCTCACCTCTCTACCTCCTCACCTCTCTACCTCCTCACCTCTCTACCTCATCACCTCTCTACCTCGTCACCTCTCTACCTCGTCACCTCTCTACCTCGTCACCTCTCTACCTCCTCACTTCTCTACCTCCTCACCTCTCTACCTCATCACCTCTCTACCTCGTCACCTCTCTACCTCGTCACCTCTCTACCTCGTCACCTCTCTACCTCCTCACTTCTCTACCTCCTCACCTCTCTACCTCGTCACCTCTCTACCTCCTCACTTCTCTACCTCGTCACCTCTCTACCTCGTCACCTCTCTACCTCGTCACCTCTCTACCTCCTCACCTCTCTACCTCCTCACTTCTCTACCTCGTCACCTCTCTACCTCGTCACCTCTCTACCTCGTCACCTCTCTACCTCGTCACCTCTCTACCTCGTCACCTCTCTACCTCCTCACTTCTCTACCTCCTCACCTCTCTACCTCATCAATTCTCTACCTCGTCACCTCTCTACCTCGTCACCTCTCTACCTCGTCACCTCTCTACCTCGTCACCTCTCTACCTCCTCACTTCTCTACCTCCTCACCTCTCTACCTCGTCACCTCTCTACCTCGTCACCTCTCTACCTCCTCACTTCTCTACCTCCTCACCTCTCTACCTCGTCACCTCTCTACCTCGTCACCTCTCTACCTCCTCACCTCTCTACTTCCTCACCGTCTCTCCTACGTGTTGTCTGTCTCTCGTTTTGTTATTATTGTTGGCACCATGTTGTGCATGGGTGATAGCAGGCTCAGGCCCTTATCCCCTGTTGTCCTGGACCTCTTGGAAGGTTGAGCTATAGCTCCTAAGTGTCTTCAGGGAGTTTAGCTGAAGCTTTCCTGTCTCTTGAAGATTTGAGGTTAGGGAATACGTCGATTCGTTTGTCGAATAGTTAATTCATGAAGTAGTGTGGTTAGATTAAGCAATAATAACAGCGTCCAGTGGGCAGTGATGAGTAGCGGACGCAAGTGACTAAACGATCATCACCATTACCATCACAACCACAACCATCACCAGCAACACCACTACCACAATCTCAACCATCACAACTACTACGATCACCCCTAGATCTGGGGCACACGTGCCCAACACACCTGGTCACCACCCCCACTGATTCATCTAGGTGTGAGAGTCATGGCTGACATCATCACCACAACCCATGTTCACAAAGTTCACTCGTCATCTAACATGAGTGGAAGTCACAGTTTGTGTCAGTGGCATCACGTCTTCAAAACTGACTTTTTTATTTTGACAGTGACTTTGAGCTTTGTAAATATTCGTAACAGGCACCAACATGGACCGTCACGGTCAAGCACCACCAAGGACTGTCACAGCCAAGGACGTGACGTTAGTGACTAGGTGCTCATACGAGAACTCAACACAACTAGGAGTCAAGAGTCTGTCAATAACAGCACTCAAACAGCGTCAACTCTGCTAACCATATAGGTGACAGCTATTGTCTTGCCAGTGTCTCTCCTCTCACTCACGTCTCTCACTCTTCATTCTCTTCCTTCACTTATCTGTCTCTCACACACCTTTGTGTCTCAACTGTCTACCTGTCTCATTTACCTGTCATTCCTCTACTCGCCTCCCTCAATCGTCTCTCACCTGTCTGACTCTTGGCAAGAGTGTCATACTTTCCCTGTGGTAAAGTTGCGTCCATGTTATGAACTGTGATGAAAACCTCCTTTAGGGAGATGAAGCCTGAGTGAGGCTTCTCTCTGTATAACACCACCACCACCACCACCATTCCTTCCCACGCCACCTCCACAACTTTGAGAGTTGCTAGTAGACATATTGCAATAAACCACTTCCTCGCTAAGACGACTTAGCGAGGAAGACGACTTAGACGTACTGCAAGGCACATTACGTCTGCTTGAAAATATAAAGACCAGGAGGACTTACCCTGAGGGTGTAACAAGACTAGCACGACTGACTACAGTGTGACACAGGTGCTAAAATACAGCTACCAGAGGTGTGGAGTGACTGTGACCTATTTACAGGTACACAGGCAGCGGAAGTAGCAGCAGCAGTAGTAGTGGAAGTAGCAGCAGCAGCAGCAGCTCCGGACGCTGGTGCTGTTGCTGCCGATAATGTTTCTGGTGAGACCTGATGGCCCGGGGATGGGGGGGGGAGGGAGGAAGTAGAGGTAGGGGATGATGGAATGGGAGGGGAAGGGGCGAAGGGAAAAGGAGTGGGAGGGGACAAGGAAGAGGGGAAGGGTTGGGGGAGGGTTTTAGGGCAATTAGCACAAATTACTCAACTCTCACCGGAAGTGCTGACACTAATTATGAGTTTCTAGTGAATTGACGGAACTTTTTGACCATAAGTTCTTCTGACCTGCCACGGTGGTGCCAGCTGCCACGGTGGTGCCAGCTGCCACGGTGGTGCCAGCTGCCACGGTGGTGACACCTGCCACGGTGGTGACATCTGCCACGGTGGTGCCAGCTGCCACGGTGGTGACACCTGCCACGGTGGTGACACCTGCCACGGTGGTGACACCTGCCACGGTGGTGACATCTGCCACGGTGGTGCCACCTGCCACGATGGGAGTGACACCTCCCACGGTGGAAGTGACACTTTACGCCAAAATATCAAACTTATCTATGTTTCTGAGTATCGTGTATGTTGTGATCGTGTCTCCTCTGGTTATTTAACTGTTTTAGTGGTGTAAAATCTTGCTTGCTTAACCTGTTTTTTATATCTTAATAGTGACCGAATTTGTTTTTATATATACGCCTTTGCGGTTGACCGATCGGCTCATAATCGGATTAAAAAAATCATGAGGTTCAACCCCCGAAAAACAAGAGGTCATCCATAAACACTGACATGTAAGAATGTGTGTGTGTGTGTGTGTGTGTGTGTGTGTGTACAGTTATCAGAGCGTAGAAGAGAGTGAAAGCTTCGTAATATTCACTCGGACAGAAGATAAATAATTCTTGCATAAATTATTACATTCTTACAGCTACCGTGAGTGTTGCAGCAGCAACACTAACAGTAGCAGTGTTAACAGCACTGTCAGCAGAAACAGCAGCACCAACAGAAGTAGCATCAACAACAGTAGCAACAAGTTCTTGTTCCTCTCTGTCTTACTGGTAAGCGTCACACCAGCTTAACACCAGCATGCAGGCTGGTGTTCACAGTGGTCACAACTCACTGACTGGTGTTTACAGTGGTCACAACTCACTGACTGGTGTTTACAGTGGTCACAACTCACTGACTGGTGTTTACAGTGGTCACAACTCACTGACTGGTGTTTACAGTGGTCACAACTCACTGACTGGTGTTTACAGTGGTCACAACTCACTGACTGGTGTTTACAGTGGTCACAACTCACTGACTGGTGTTTACAGTGGTCACAACTCACTGACTGGTGTTTACAGTGGTCACAACTCACTGACTGGTGTTTACAGTGGTCACAACTCACTGACTGGTGTTTACAGTGGTCACAACTCACTGACTGGTGTTTACAGTGGTCACAACTCACTGACTGGTGTTTACAGTGGTCACAACTCACTGACTGGTGTTTACAGTGGTCACAACTCACTGACTGGTGTTTACAGTGGTCACAACTCACTGACTGGTGTTTACAGTGGTCAACTCACTGACTGGTGTTTACAGTGGTCACAACTCACTGACTGGTGTTTACAGTGGTCACAACTCACTGGCTGGTGTTTACAGTGGTCACAACTCACTGACTGGTGTTTACAGTGGTCACAACTCACTGACTGGTGTTCACAGTGGTCACAACTCACTGACTGGTGTTCACAGTGGTCACAACTCACTGACTGGTGTTCACAGTGGTCACAACTCACTGACTGGTGTTCACAGTGGTCACAACTCACTGACTGGTGTTCACAGTGGTCACAACTCACTGACTGGTGTTCACAGTGGTCACAACTCACTGACTGGTGTTTACAGTGGTCACAACTCACTGACTGGTGTTCACAGTGGTCACAACTCACTGACTGGTGTTCACAGTGGTCACAACTCACTGAATGGTGTTCACAGTGGTCACAACTCACTGACTGGTGTTCACAGTGGTCACAACTCACTGACTGGTGTTCACAGTGGTCACAACTCACTGACTGGTGTTCACAGTGGTCACAACTCACTGACTGGTGTTCACAGTGGTCACAATTCACTGACTTACTGGCTGGTGTTCACAGTAGTCACAACTCACTGACTGGTGTTCACAGTGGTCACAACTCACTGACTGGTGTTCACAGTGGTCACAACTCACTGACTAGTGTTCACAGTGGTCAGAACTCACTGACTGGTGTTCACAGTGGTCATAACTCACTGACTGGTGTTCACAGTGGTCACAACTCACTGACTGGTGTTTACAGTGGTCACAACTCACTGACTGGTGTTTACAGTGGTCACAACTCACTGACTGGTGTTCACAGTGGTCACAACTCACTGACTGGTGTTCACAGTGGTCACAACTCACTGACTGGTGTTCACAGTGGTCACAACTCACTGACTGGTGTTTACAGTGGTCACAACTCACTGACTGGTGTTCACAGTGGTCACAACTCACTGACTGGTGTTCACAGTGGTCACAACTCACTGACTGGTGTTCACAGTGGTCACAACTCACTGACTGGTGTTCACAGTGGTCACAACTCACTGTCGGGTGTTCACAGTGGTCACAACTCACTGACTGGTGTTCACAGGGGTCACAACTCACTGACTGGTGTTCACAGTGGTCACAACTCACTGACTGGTGTTCACAGTGGTCACAACTCACTGACTGGTGTTCACAGTGGTCACAACTCACTGACTGGTGTTCACAGTGGTCACAACTCACTGACTGGTGTTCACAGTGGTCACAACTCACTGGCTGGTGTTCACAGTGGTCACAACTCACTGACTGGTGTTCACAGTGGTCACAACTCACTGACTGGTGTTCACAGTGGTCACAACTCACCTGTTACTCAAGTAATCATGGGTGTGGTCATCCCGTATCTTGCTTCATTTAATATACGCAAGCACCAAGACTTTTAAAATAATTGAGGCGTTCTACCTCTCACCACATCTCTATTTACCCTCATAGACTATCAAAATATCCTCCCCATCAAGTACACAAGACTCACGTGACTTGTTGAGTCTGTGAGTAAGACAGACTCTTTAACTTAAGATGGGGTACAGAATCATACTTCAAACATGAATAAAATGTGAGAAAATAGCTTTGTATAATAGAGGTATGACCAGACGACAAGCACTTTCAACCACCACATTCTGCTTTACATTGGCGTGTCTATGTAGGCAGACCCACGACAGCAGCAGCAGCAGCAGCAGCAGCTCTAACAGCAGCAGAAGAAATCTTAGGGAACCTACAGAGATAGAAGCAGCAGCAGCAGCGGCAGCGGCAGCAGCAGCAGCAGCAGCAGCAGCGGCAGCGGCAGCAGCAGCAGCAGCGGCAGCAGCAGCAGCAGCAGCACAATCTCCAACAACAACGTAAACAACACTATCTCAAAAAAATGTTACCACTACTATTTTCTTTCTATTAAACCAACTGTTACTGCGGATAATAATAATAGTAATAATAATAATAATAATAAAGGTGGCATACCTCAGAGTAGTGTAACTGGAACACTTCTCTAAAAGCTTTATTTCAATAACATAATAATTCAGTACTGCAAAAGATTGCTCACCTGCACATTATTCTCAGATCTTTTCTGGAGACGAAGACGTAAACGAGACAATAAATCACATTAATGAAGACCTTATGACCACCTTGTCTTAGTGTCTGTGTTGGCAAGCTACTGCTGCCCCAGACAACCCTTCACCCATGCTCTTACTCAGACAAATATACCGTCTGACTGAACCCTTGTGACGGTCACTGAACCCTTGTGACGGTCACTGAACACTTGTGACGGTCACTGAACACTTGTGACGGTCACTGAACACTTGTGACGGTCACTGAACCCTTGTGACGGTCACTGAACACTTGTGACGGTCACTAAACCCTTGTGACGGTCACTGAACACTGTGACGGTCACTGAACACTTGTGACGGTCACTGAACACTTGTGACGGTCACTGAACACTTGTGACGGTCACTGAACCCTTGTGACGGTCACTGAACACTTGTGACGGTCACTGAACACTTGTGACGGTCACTGAACACTTGTGACGGTCACTGAACACTTGTGACGGTCACTGAACACTTGTGACGGTCACTGAACACTTGTGACAGTCACTGAACACTTGTGACGGTCACTGAACACTTGTGACGGTCACTGAACACTTGTGACAGTCACTGAACACTTGTGACGGTCACTGAACACTTGTGACGGTCACTGAACCCTTGTGACGGTCACTGAACACTTGTGACGGTCACTGAACACTTGTGACGGTCACTGAACCCTTGTGACGGTCACTGAACACTTGTGACAGTCACTGAACACTTGTGACAGTCAAATGAATTATCAACGAGGATATTAGTTATAGAGATTAATGAATGTGTTTCGCTGCTAGAGTCACCTTAACACCGAGAGGTTGCTAGTACAGTGAATCAGTGTTGATTCTGAATCGTACGTAATAATAATAATCTTTATTTCTACAATTTTTTCCTGGGTAGAGGCATGGTTGACTAATAGGCGGCAGAGAGTTTGCATAAATGGAGAGAAATCAGAATGGGGGCGTGTCTCAAGCGGTGTTCCACAGGGGTCAGTTTTGGGCCCCCTGTTGTTTACAATTTACATAAACGACATAGATGAGGGAATAAATAGTATCATAAGTAAATTTGCTGATGACACCAAAATAGGCCGTCCAATTCATTCAAACGAGGACATTAGAGCACTCCAGGATGATTTGAATAGACTGATGCAGTGGTCGGAGAAGTGGCAGATGCAGTTTAATGTAAACAAATGCAAAGTTCTAAATGTTGGGCAGGACAATAACCATGCCACATATAAGCTGAATAATATAGATCTTATTACTTGTAATTGCGAGAAGGATTTAGAAGTTCTGGTTAGTAGTAATCTGAAGCCTAGACAACAGTGCATAAGTGTTCGCAATAAAGCTAACAGAATCCTTGGCTTCATATCAAGAAGTATAAATAACAGAAGTCCTCAGGTTGTTCTTCAACTCTATATATCTTTGGTTAGGCCTCATTTAGATTATGCTGCACAGTTCTGGTCACCGTATTACAGAATGGATATAAATGCACTGGAAAACGTACAGAGGAGGATGACAAAGTTGATCCCATGTATCAGAAATCTTCCCTATGAGGATAGACTGAGGGCCCTGAATCTGCACTCTCTAGAAAGGCGTAGAATTAGGGGGATATGATTGAGGTGTACAAATGGAAAACAGGAATAAACAAAGGGGATGTAAATAGCGTGCTGAAAATATCCAACCAAGACAGGACTCGCAGCAATGGTTTCAAGTTGGAAAAGTTCAGATTCAGGAAGGATATAGGAAAGCACTGGTTTGGTAATAGAGTTGTGGATGAGTGGAACAAACTCCCGAGTACCGTCATAGATGCTAAGACGTTGTGTAGTTTTAAAAATAGGTTAGATAAATACATGAGTGGGTGTGGATGGGTGTGAGCTTGTACTAGGTCAGATGCAGTGCTCCTTCCTTAAGTGAATGTAACCTGACCTGTACTAATTCCTTAAGTGGAAGTGACCTGACCAGGTGGTCGGCTGGACAATTATATGAGTGGGTGCGGTTGGGTGTGAATTGGTCCTGACTAGGTTGTGCTACTAGGTCAGATGCAGTGCTCCTTCCTTAAGTGAATGTAACCTGACCTGGCTGGGTCGGGGCATTGGCTTAAGCCGTTGGAGATTTGGACCTGCCTCGCATGGGCCAGTAGGCCTGCTGCAGTGTTCCTTCTTTCTTATGTTCTTATGTTCTTAAGTACATGTACAGTGTATACTTACGTAGCTGACATCAATGACATACTATATAGAATCCGACAAACCATCCTGAAAGAGGGTAATTCCTAAGTAATAGTAACTCCAGTTCTGTTGGAACGAACTTTTAAAGCTGTCGTAGCTGCTGGAACTTTTAGTGGAATACTTGGTGACATCCTCATTGTCCTAGTAAGGAGTTCCAGCTCAGGATGACACAGATCAACACACTATGAAATCCATCTTGTGTGATGGGATATAACAGGCAAATATAGCTAGCTTTTATTTTCACTATGTAACTATCATATAAAATATAGCAGCACATTGCTGATGTGTCCACTTTTGTTTAATAAAATATAAAAAAGCTTGTGTATGAGTGCCTGGCGAGGCAGTATTAAACTGTGCCCTTCTGCACAGTTTATAAAGAGGCAATATCAAGTGTCCTCCACACAGTCTACAAAGAGGCAGTATCAAGTGTCTTCCACACAGTCTACAAAGAGCATATCAAGTGTCCTCACACAGTCTCAAGCATGAGTGCCTACACAGGAGGCAGTATCAAGTGTCCTCCACACAGTCTACAAAGAGGCAGTATCAAGTGTCCTCCACACAGTCTACAAAGAGGCAGTATCAAGTGTCCTCCACACAGTCTACAAAGAGGCAGTATCAAGTGTCACTCCAACAGTCTTTAGCAAAGAGGCAGTATCAAGTGTCCTCCACACAGTCTACAAAGAGGCAATATCAAGTGTCCTCCACACAGTCTACAAAGAGGCAGTATCAAGTGTCTTCCACACAGTCTACAAAGAGGCAGTATCAAGTGTCCTCCACACAGTCTACAAAGAGGCAGTATCAAGTGTCCTCCACACAGTCTACAAAGAGGCAGTATCAAGTGTCTTCCACACAGTCTACAAAGAGGCAGTCAAGTGTCTCACACAGTCTACAAAGAGGCAGTATCAAGTGTCCTCCACACAGTCTACAAAGAGGCATGTCAAGTGTCCTCCACACAGTCTACAAAGAGGCAGTATCAAGTGTCTTCCACACAGTCTACAAAGAGGCAGTATCAAGTGTCCTCCACACAGTCTACAAAGAGGCAATATCAAGTGTCCTCCACACAGTCTACAAAGAGACAGTCGACACATTCCTCTCAACGTTGCTTGATTTCCTTCTGTTTTCAACAAAATTGCATAATATATCCGTGAGGTAAGAATTTCCTTCACTAAACCCGTGCGGGTGTTTCGTGTGCGTGTTAAACCTATCACATCTGTGAGTATAACACAGGTAAGTAGCAAGGCTCACGGTTGACCTGGTCTCACCTTGCACGACTTTGCCTCACCTTGCACGACCTTGCACGACCTTGTCTCACCTTGCACGACCTTGTCTCACGTTGCACGACCTTGCCTCACCTTGCACGACCTTGTCTCACCTTGCACGACCTTGCTCACCTTGCACGACCTTGCCTCACCTTGCACGACCTTGTCTCACCTTGCACGACCTTGCCTCACCTTGCACGACCTTGCCTCACCTTGCACGCCTTGCCTCACCTTGCGACCTTGCCTCACTTGCACGACCTTGCTCACCTTGCACGACCTTGTCCTCACCTTGCACGACCTTGCCTCACCTTGCACGACCTTGCCTCACCTTGCACGACCTTGTCTCACCTTGCACGACCTTTTCTCACCTTGCACGACCTTGCCTCACCTTGCACGACCTTGTCGCACCTTGCACGACCTTGTCTCACGTTGCACGACCTTTCCTCACCTTGCACGACCTTGTCTCACCTTGCACGACCTTGCCTCACCTTGCACGACCTTGCCTCACCTTGCACGACCTTTCCTCACCTTGCACGACCTTGTCTCACCTTGCACGACCTTGCCTCACCTTGCACGACCTTGCCTCACCTTGCACGACCTTGCCTCACCTTGCACGACCTTGCCTCACCTTGCACGACCTTGCCTCACCTTGCACGACCTTGCCTCACCTTGCACGACCTTGCCTCACTTTGCACGACCTTGTCTACCTGCGACCTTGTCACGACCTTGCCTCACCTTGCACGACCTTGCCTTCCTTTCACGACCTTGTCTCACCTTGCACGACCTTGTCTCACCTTGCACGACCTTGTCTCACCTTGCACGACCTTGTCTCACCTTGAACGACCTTGTCTCACCTTGCACGACCTTGTCTCACCTTGCACGACCTTTCACGACCTTGTCTCACCTTGCACGACCTTGCCTCACCTTGCACGACCTTGTCTCACCTTGCACGACCTTGTCTCACCTTGCACGACCTTGTCTCACCTTGCACGACCTTGCCTCACCTTGCACGACCTTGCCTCACCTTGCACGACCTTGCCTTCCTTTTCACGACCTTGTCTCACCTTGCACGACCTTGTCTCACCTTGCACGACCTTGTCTCACCTTGCACGACCTTGTCTCACCTTGCACGACCTTGTCTCACCTTGCACGACCTTGTCTCACCTTGCACGACCTTTCACGACCTTGTCTCACCTTGCACGACCTTGCCTCACCTTGCACGACCTTGTCTCACCTTGCACGACCTTGTCTCACCTTGCACGACCTTGTCTCACCTTGCACGACCTTGTCTCACCTTGCATGACCTTGTCTCACCTTGCACGACCTTGCCTCACCACGGTGAACGACCCAGGGCAGTATGGTCTGACTGACACAGTGCAGCCAAGTATGGTAAAACAAAACTTGCGTTGTCTTACTCCACCTGGAAGATGTGGTAATCAGTCCCATAGTCTTGAAGAATTATAAACAGAAGACAGTAAAGGATGAGCTAGTCATTTCCTCAGCATTGCAGAATTACTTACCGAAGACAGTGAAAGATGACGTAATGAGTCGCTCTACCTAGAAGCCGGTGTTTAGTAACTTGGTCTTGACGGATCAGATTGATAAAGACTGAACACCGGCTTCTAGGCTGAGGGACTGATTGCCTCAGATTCTACAGTCGTGGCATATCATCTCTGTATTAGAGAACAAAAGGCACAATACCGTGACTGGAACAATACATAAATAACCCGCACATAGGAGAGGGCAGCTTACACCAACGTTGTAAATGGTCCAAGTGGGACCGAAACGTCGTGGTAACCTGCCCTCTCCTGTGTGCCGGTTATTTATGTATCTCTGTGTTGAACTGAGAAAGCCACTGTTGGCGAAACGTCTCAAATAAAGACAGCCAGGTGTAGGCTGCAGCAGGTTGCCCAGCCAGGTGTAGGCTGCAGCAGGTTACTGATGTTTCTAGCCCGTCATCTCAGGTCAGGCGAGTCAACCCAGGTCTGCTGAGTCACGACCAGTGAACGGTCTTCACGAAGAACTAAATTTATTATTATGGGGAGAGATAAAACTCGCGGATGGACGATCAATAAATCGCAGAAGAGAAAGATCGAAATATACACATCCATTCGGTGTTATATTTTCCATCATGTCGAAGTTATCTATTAATTATTATTATTATTATTATTATTATTATTATTATTATCAATAATAATAATAACACTAATAAAAATAATAATAATAATAACAATAATAAAAATAATAATAATAATAATAATAATAATAATAAAATAATAATAATAATAATAATAATAATAATAATAATAATAATAGATATTGCGAAGGTCTACCGTATCTCTGAATAAAACTAATTAGAGTGAGATAGTTGAGTATCTCTTGTTTTAATAACTTACTGGTTTATTAAGGACATAGTGACAGTCTAAAATTTAAACCTAGGTTCAAGATGGCATGGCACATGGGAGACACAGACCTCCCTGACGAAATGAAGGTAATAATATTCACTCCAAGGAAGAGGAGGGCAGCCCCTGTTCCTCGGATCAAGAGCCCTTCACCAGCCTCAAGGAAGATATGGCGCTTTAGAAATGTCGGAAGGTCAGCGATTTTTATACTAGTGCGAGTCACCCCATGACCCACACCCGCGTCAGGAGGAGGTCGCGTCAGGAGGCGTTTCTCCTGACGAAGCAAATACCACCACCATCACTAATGAAACCCATGATTAGTTAGGAAAGAGGGAGGTGGTGTGAGGTGATCAAGTAGGAGAGTGTGCCACACTGTTCTCTCTCGTCTCACCAGAGTGTGCCACACTGTTCTCTCTCGTCCCACCAGAGTGTGCCACACTGTTCTCTCTCGTCCCACCAGAGTGTGCCACACTGTTCTCTCTCGTCCCACCAGAGTGTGCCACACTGTTCTCTCTCGTCTCACCAGAGTGTGCCACACTGTTCTCTCTCGTCTCACCAGAGTGTGCCACACTGTTCTCTCTCGTCTCACCAGAGTGTGCCACACTGTTCTCTCTCGTCTCACCAGAGTGTGCCACACTGTTCTCTCTCGTCTCACCAGAGTGTGCCACACTGTTCTCTCTCGTCCCACCAAAGTGTGCCACACTGTTCTCTCTCGTCTCACCAGAGTGTGCCACACTGTTCTCTCTCGTCTCACCAGAGTGTGCCACACTGTTCTCTCTCGTCTCACCAGAGTGTGCCACACTGTTCTCTCTCGTCCACCAGAGTGTGCCACACTGTTCTCTCTCGTCTCACCAGAGTGTGCCACACTGTTCTCTCTCGTCTCACCAGAGTGTGCCACACTGTTCTCTCTCGTCTCACCAGAGTGTGCCACACTGTTCTCTCTCGTCTCACCAGAGTGTGCCACACTGTTCTCTCTCGTCTCACCAGAGTGTGCCACACTGTTCTCTCTCGTCCCACCAGAGTGTGCCACACTGTTCTCTCTCGTCCCACCAGAGTGTGCCACACTGTTCTCTCTCGTCTCACCAGTTATGTAGTGTGCTCCACTACACAGTTATGTAGTGTGCTCCACTACACAGTTATGTAGTGTGCTCCACTACACAGTTATGTAGTGGGCTCCACTACACAGTTATGTAGTGTGCTCCACTACACAGTTATGTAGTGTGCTCCACTACACAGTTATGTAGTGTGCTCCACTACACAGTTATGTAGTGTGCTCCACTACACAGTTATGTAGTGTGCTCCACTACAGTTATGTAGTGTGCTCCACTACACAGTTATGTAGTGTGCTCCACTACAGTTATGTAGTGTGCTCCACTACACAGTTATGTAATGTGCTCCACTACAGTTATGTAGTGTGCTCCACTACACAGTTATGTAGTGTGCTCCACTACACAGTTATGTAGTGTGCTCCACTACAGTTATGTAGTGTGCTCCACTACACAGTTATGTAGTGTGCTCCACTACACAGTTATGTAGTGTGCTCCACTACACAGTTATGTAATGTGCTCCACTACATAGTTATGTAGTGTGCTCCACTACACAGTTATGTAATGTGCTCCACTAGTTATGTAGTGTGCTCCACTACACAGTTATGTAGTGTGCTCCACTACACAGTTATGTAGTGTGCTCCACTACACAGTTATGTAGTGTGCTCCACTACACAGTTATGTAATGTGTTCCACTACAGTTATGTAGTGTACTCCACTACACAGTTATGTAGTGTGCTCCACTACACAGTTATGTAGTGTGCTCCACTACACAGTTATGTAATGTGCTCCACTACAGTTATGTAGTGTGCTCCACTACACAGTTATGTAGTGTGCTCCACTACACAGTTATGTAGTGTGCTCCACTACACAGTTATGTAATGTGTTCCACTACAGTTATGTAGTGTGCTCCACTACAAAGTTATGTAGTGTGCTCAACTACACAGTTATGTAGTGTGCTCCACTACACAGTTATGTAATGTGCTCCACTACAGTTATATAGTGTGCTCCACTACACAGTTATTTAGTGTGCTCCACTACACAGTTATGTAGTGTGCTCCACTACACAGTTATGTAGTGTGCTCCACTACACAGTTATGTAATGTGCTCCACTACAGTTATGTAGTGTGCTCCACTACAGACAGGTAAGGTGAGATAAGCTCACAGAGGTTCAACATTACTTGGGATAACTTCTCAGTTATTCTGAGGCACGACTAACTAACATTGGACTAACTAATATCTTCATGTGTATAAATAACAGGTGAAGGTGAGGTCAATGATGTTATATGTAACATTCTGAATGAAAGTGAAAATGTTGGTGTAACCTTAGCTATTCCGCTTAATATGTAAAGTATGTGTGTGTGCTCACCTAGTTGTGGTTGCAGGGGTCGAGTCACAGCTCCTGGCCCCACCTCTTCACTGGTCGTGTACTCACCTATTTTTGGTTGTAGGGTCGAGACTCAGCTCCTGTGTGTGTGTGTGTGTGTGTGTGTGTGTGTGTGTGTCTTAATGCGTCAGTGCGTGAGCGCAAACTTCGTGCATAACTCTGATTCGTGACGCAATAAAGCACTCGCTCATGACGCAGGTGAATGTATAGAGAAGCTGTATTTTACTGTTCCATAGTCTGGAACATTGTTCCAGACTATGGAACAAAACTCTTCTCCAGGCTGAGTGAGGGACTGATTACCTCAAAACTACGTCCTCAAGGCTGATGGTCTGATGACATCGTCTTCACACCTCTCCTGCTCCTGCTAACTCTTCTGTACTCGACTGAAGAAGTCTACTGTGTAGGCGAAACGTTTCGGAATAAAGGTACCTAACTGTTGCACATTTATCTCACGTTATAACATGTCTGCTAACTCCCAACAACGATATAACATGACTGTCACCTCCAGGCACGTTATAACATGATTGGCATTCTGTCTTACCATCATCAGTGCCTGTTACTGGCACCTCCACCTCCACACAATAATATGACTGGCACTCTGTATTTGCATAATACGTGCAAACGTAGCTAACTGTTGCTGGCGCACCGTTGTGGCCGATGGTCACGGTGTGAGGTCCATGATGAGACACCTCACGTCCTGCTGCTGAGTGTTATCCTGTGGGAGAGAGACGTGAGGCGTGGGAGAGTGGAAGAGCATGGGAGGGAGAGACGTGAGGCGTGGGAGAGAAACACTCGAAGCGTGACCGGAGTGAGGTTGGGACACTTTGGCTGGCTGGTTGGCTGGCTGATTTGTTGGTTGGTTGGCTCACTGGTTGGTTGGTTGGTTGGCTGGCTGATTGGTTGGCTGGCTGATTGGTTGGTTGATTGGTTGGCTTGCTGGTTGGTTGGTTGGTTGGCTGGCTGATTTGTTGGTTGGTTGGTTGGCTCGCTGGTTGGTTGGCTGGCTGATTGGTTGGCTGGCTAGTTGGCTAGCTGGGTAACTGGCTGTCCCAAACTTTGGCAGTCATGAAAAAAATATGTTAGGTAGAATCTGTGTTAAACACCTGCACACTCACTTGTGTAGTGTGAGGGTGTTAGACATCTGTACACTCAGGTGTATAGTAAACATCTCTATACTCAGGTGTGATAAACACCTGTGCAGTCACAGGCGTGAGTTGAACTCTCGTACATACGCAGGTGTGTCTACCTATATTATTATTAAATATGTAAGAACGCCTGTGTGTGTAAGTGCTGATAAAGAATTTGCCTTTCAGGTAAGATTGATGCATTAAGTGGGAGGCCAGGTATTGTACAGGTCAGTGAGATTGATGTATTAAGTGGGATTCCAGGTATTGTACAGGTCAGTGAGATTGATGTATTAGATGGGAGTCGAGGTATTGTACAGGTCAGTGAGATTGATGTATTAGGTGGGAGTCGAGGTATTGTACTGGTCAGTGAGATTGATGTATTAGGTGGGAGTCGAGGTATTGTACTGGTCAGTGAGATTGATGTATTAGGTGGGAGTCCAGGCAGTGTGCAAGTCAGTAATATTAATGCTCTCTCTATACTCCCTTGTGTTGACTCACTCAAGAATTAAACTATACACTCAAGACTCACACTACACACTCAAAGTTCACACTGCACACTCAAGGCTCACACTACACACTCAAAGTTCACACTGCACACTCAAGACTCACACTACACACTCAAGACTCACACTACACACTCAAGGCTCACACTACTCACTTACATTACACTTTATACTCACACTATATACACATTACAGTCACACTAAATACACTATAGACAAACTAAACACACTACACACTCACTTCAACAAAGAGAACAAAGGCTTCTTCCAGGAGTGTGCTGGTTGACCTTCCCTGACACACTGCTCTCTGCTGACTTTCCTCGCATAACTTGTTTCTCTGACTCAGTGACTGACCTCTCCCACCACCCCCTCCACACAAACCCCTCTCCTACCTCCTCCACCCACGTAGAACCTGTCAAATTCCAGCACTTCCTCCCACACAGAACCTGTGAAGTTCCAGCAATTCCTCCCACACAGAACCTGTCAAATTCAAGCATTTCCTCCCACACAGAACCTGTCAAGTTCCAGCACTTCCTCCCACACAGAACCCGTCAAGTTCCAGCACTTCCTCCCACACAGAACCTGTCAAGTTCCAGCACTTCCTCCCACACACAACCTGTCAGGTTGCAGCACCTCTCAGCTCATGGTTCGGGCCACACCCGTTTCTTGAATTCTTTATAATCCTGTATTAAGATTTTCTCGTCTCATTGACAACATCTTTGAAGGAACTTCAGCTAGACAGACCTCGTGGCTTCCTTGTGGGTGTGATGTTCATACACATAACTTTGCATTTGTGGTCATATTGAGGCCCATGCTAACTTCAGTAGTTCATATAAATATATCCATTTCAACAGTATATGTTGAGCCTGTGTGATCTAGTAGAGAAAGCACTGGGCTGCTGTTTTACGACCGCTTTGCCATAGATGGAAATTCCAGTTCTTTATATCTGTATAACAGGTGTTTGAGGCCTGACCGCCTACTGTAGATACTACAGAAATTTTCATCATATTTTGCTCTAACAAAAAAAAAACTGACTACAAATTACCCAAAATATAATATTAATCATCCTGGTCTGGGTCCAACAGAATATGTAGGTCTGGAGAAATTAAATAACTGGAAAATGCATAACGTTGCAGGTAGAGTAAAAACAGGTGAAAGTGAACCATGTATACAAGATTACTTATTACCAGTCTCTAGAATATATTGCTGCAGATTTCTTAAGGGTTAGGAACCAAAGTTTGAGTGGTACTCGAGGAAGTATACCTGTGGGTATTCCGAGGGTTAACGCCACCGCGACCCGGTCCATAACCAGGCCTCGCGCTGGATCAGGGCCTGATCAACCAGGCTGTTACTGCTAGCCGCACGCAAACCGACGTACGAACCACGGTCCGGCTGGTCAGGTACTGACTTCAGGTGTCTGTCCATCTTCCTCTTGAAGACAGCCAGGGGTCTATTGGTAATCCCCCTTATGTATGCTTGGAGGCAGTTGAACAGTCTTGGGTCCCTGACACTTATTATGTTCTCTCTTAGCGTACTCGTGGCGCCCCTGTTTTTCATTGGGGGATGTTGCACTACCTGCAGAGTCTTTTGTTTTCGTAGGGAATGATTTCCGTGTGTAGATTTGGGACTAGTCCCTCTAGGATTTTCCAAGTGTATATTATTATGTATAGTAGTACCTACAGTAGGTGACCAGGTCTCAGGCACCTTCTATAACGCAGTGATCAACACAGCAGTGGGGTACCTGATCTGGTCAAGGCCACTCTTAAAATAAATCAGTTTAAGAATATTCAAAGAATAATTAATGAAGTTGCAATAAATGGAGAACAATGATTTTTTAAATATTCATAGTTCACTTTTATTTAATATATTCAGTTTTTCGTTTCTTTCCTTTCATTATTCTCAGTAAGGGTGTAGGGTAAGAGGCCATGTATATGTATAGGATAAGAGGCCATGTATATGTGTGTAAATAAAGCTGTATATGTGCAGGATCGCCATGTATATGTAGTAAGAGTCCATGTAGGGTAGGGCTATGTCTTGTGAGATTCGACCATAATTTTGTATGTAAATACAACTTTTTAACATGTAGACAGGTCCAGTGGCAGTAAGCTCACATTAAGGTTACTGGGTTGTCCTTGCTTAAATTCTACCTAATTTACTATATAAAACAATTGTATTTAAATTCCTAGTTCAGGTCTTCGCTACCTGATGTCGGATCGGTATGGGTGACGTTGATGTTCACACTGCTGTTCCTGTTCACCAAGCAGTAAGTAGGTGCCTGGGTGTTAGTGGACTGATGTGGATAGCATCCTGGGGGACATAATTAAAGGACCACAATGGAAATAAGACAGACCCCGATGATGCACTGTCTTTATTGAGTTATTCCGGGTGGCTAAACTTCAATATCCCGGGTAAAAAAATCCCAGCGAAATCTGTTATCTTACATAGCACAATAACAATGGAAATAAGTCACGTCTTCTGTTTTGGGTTATCCTGGGTAATTTACACACATGTTACTATGTATGATAATTGAAGTCACCTAAATATGTGCAACTGTTATGTGCACTTGTAACTACATAACCTTACTGAAGCTTGCCTAAGTTTCTTTTGGTCACCCTGACAACTCCAGCACTCTCACTAACGTTTTCTCTCTTGTATCACCTTCCACGTTTTCTTTCGTGAGCATCACTAGAAAAGACAGTAGTACGTAATATTAATAATAATATCTTTATTTACTACAAGTACATGTACAAGGTATACAGGCCTAGCTGACATCAATGACATACTACTATATAGAAAGTCCCTTGTTATGCTGAGCATTTCGGGCAGATTAGGTCAGTGTCCTAGGATGCGACTCACACCAGTCGACTAACACCCAGGTACCCATTTTACTGATGGGGAACATAGACAACAGGTGTAAAGAAACACGCCCAATGTTTCTGCCCTGGCTGGGAATCGAACCCAGGCCCTCGCCGTGTGAAGCGAGAGCTTTAGCCACCAGACCACCAGTACAAGTACATGTACAAGGTATACAGGCCTAGCTGACATCAATGACATACTACTATATAGAAAACCCCTTGTTATGCTGAGCATTTCCCGTAAATTAGGTCAATTTTGACCCAGGATGCGACCCACATCAGTCCACTAACACCCAGGTACCCATTTTACTGATGGGTGAATAAAGACATGTGTAAGGAAACACGCCCGATGTTTCCACCCTTGCCGGGAATCGAACCGCAGACCCTCAGCGTGTAAAGCGAGAGCTTTGCCTACCAGGCCATATATCAGTTATACACTTTAATTACATTCAAAAATCAATTACGCGTGTATAGTTACATAGATAAGTAGTTAGTCATATGCATATTAACAATAAATATAATATGAATATATTAGATCATGGTTGGGTTATGTTTTTTTAATAAGAAACTTAACTCTCTTTCTTTAGCTTCATTCATTAGGTATTCAACTTTATTCATTATGTACTCCATTCATTATGTACTCACCTTCGTTCAGTAGGGTCGACATGTCCAGGTTACACAGTAATGTATCACTTTAAAACAGTGTTTGAGGCCTGGCTACCTACTGTAGGTACCACAAGACTCACAACTCTAGTTCTGCTTCCTAACTTAATGTCTGGACAATGGTTGTTCTCTTCAGGTAATAACATAATATCACACGCACTGTTATGAAGTCATCAAACGTTACTTTATCCACATATTTGTTACAGTTTAATTAATAGACCCCTGGCTGTCTTCAAGCAGGCACTGGACAGGCACCTAAAGTCGGTACCTGACCAGCCAGGCTGTGGTTCGTACGTTGGACTGTGTGCGGTCAGCAGTAACAGCCTGGTTGATCAGGCCCTGATCCACCATGAGGCCTGATCACAGACCGGGCCGCGGGGGCGTTGACCCCTGGAACTCTCGCCAGGTAATAAGAGCTATATTCCCCTCCTCTCCATTTACACCCATGAAGGATATTTAAAGCACAAGTGTATCTCTCAGTATCTGTACACCACAAGTGTATCTCTCAGTATCTGTACACCACAAGTGTATCTCTCAGTATCTGTACACCACAAGTGTATCTCTCAGTATCTGTACACCACAAGTGTATCTCTCAGTATCTGTACACCACAAGTGTATCTCTCAGCATCTGTACACCACAAGTGTATCTCTCAGTATCTGTACACCACAAGTGTATCTCTCAGTATCTGTACACCACAAGTGTATCTCTCAGTATCTGTACACCACAAGTGTATCTCTCAGTATCTGTACACCACAAGTGTATCTCTCAGTATCTGTACACCACAAGTGTATCTCTCAGCATCTGTACACCACAAGTGTATCTCTCAGTATCTGTACACCACAAGTGTATCTCTCAGTATCTGTACACCACAAGTGTATCTCTCAGTATCTGTACACCACAAGTGTATCTCTCAGTATCTGTACACCACAAGTGTATCTCTCAGTATCTGTACACCACAAGTGTATCTCTCAGTATCTGTACACCACAAGTGTATCTCTCAGTATCTGTACACCACAAGTGTATCTCTCAGTATCTGTACACCACAAGTGTATCTCTCAGTATCTGTACACCACAAGTGTGTATCTCAGCATCTGTACATCACAAGTGTGTATCTCAGCATCTGTACACCACAAGTGTATCTCTCAGCATCTGTACACCACAAGTGTATCTCTCAGCATCTGTACACCACAAGTGTATCTCTCAGTATCTGTACACCACAAGTGTATCTCTCAGTATCTGTACACCACAAGTGTATCTCTCAGTATCTGTACACCACAAGTGTGTATCTCAGCATCTGTACATCACAAGTGTGTATCTCAGCATCTGTACACCACAAGTGTATCTCTCAGCATCTGTACACCACAAGTGTATCTCTCAGTATCTGTACACCACAAGTGTATCTCTCAGTATCTGTACACCACAAGTGTATCTCTCAGTATCTGTACACCACAAGTGTATCTCTCAGTATCTGTACACCACAAGTGTATCTCTCAGTATCTGTACACCACAAGTGTATCTCTCAGTATCTGTACACCACAAGTGTATCTCTCAGTATCTGTACACCACAAGTGTATCTCTCAGTATCTGTACACCACAAGTGTATCTCTCAGTATCTGTACACCACAAGTGTATCTCTCAGTATCTGTACACCACAAGTGTATCTCTCAGTATCTGTACACCACAAGTGTATCTCTCAGTATCTGTACACCACAAGTGTATCTCTCAGTATCTGTACACCACAAGTGTATCTCTCAGTATCTGTACACCACAAGTGTATCTCTCAGCATCTGTACACCACAAGTGTATCTCTCAGTATCTGTACACCACAAGTGTATCTCTCAGCATCTGTACACCACAAGTGTATCTCTCAGTATCTGTACACCACAAGTGTATCTCTCAGCATCTGTACACCACAAGTGTATCTCTCAGTATCTGTACACCACAAGTGTATCTCTCAGCATCTGTACACCACAAGTGTATCTCTCAGTATCTGTACACCACAAGTGTATCTCAGCATCTGTACACCACAAGTGTATCTCTCAGTATCTGTACACCACAAGTGTATCTCTCAGCATCTGTACACCACAAGTGTATCTCTCAGTATCTGTACACCACAAGTGTATCTCTCAGCATCTGTACACCACAAGTGTATCTCTCAGTATCTGTACACCACAAGTGTATCTCTCAGCATCTGTACACCACAAAGTGTATCTCTCTCAGTATCTGTACACCACAAGTGTATCTCAGCATCTGTACACCACAAGTGTATCTCTCAGTATCTGTACACCACAAGTGTATCTCTCAGTATCTGTACACCACAAGTGTATCTCTCAGTATCTGTACACCACAAGTGTATCTCTCAGTATCTGTACACCACAAGTGTATCTCTCAGTATCTGTACACCACAAGTGTATCTCTCAGTATCTGTACACCACAAGTGTATCTCTCAGTATCTGTACACCACAAGTGTATTCTCTCAGTATCTGTACACCACAAGTGTATCTCTCAGTATCTGTACACCACAAGTGTATCTCTCAGTATCTGTACACCACAAGTGTATTCTCAGTATCTGTACACCACAAGTGTATCTCTCAGTATCTGTACACCACAAGTGTATCTCTCAGTATCTGTACACCACAAGTGTATCTCTCAGTATCTGTACACCACAAGTGTATCTCTCAGTATCTGTACACCACAAGTGTATCTCTCAGTATCTGTACACCACAAGTGTATCTCTCAGTATCTGTACACCACAAGTGTATCTCTCAGTATCTGTACACCACAAGTGTATCTCTCAGTATCTGTACACCACAAGTGTATCTCTCAGTATCTGTACACCACAAGTGTATCTCTCAGTATCTGTACACCACAAGTGTATCTCTCAGTATCTGTACACCACAAGTGTATCTCTCAGTATCTGTACACCACAAGTGTATCTCTCAGTATCTGTACACCACAAGTGTATCTCTCAGTATCTGTACACCACAAGTGTATCTCTCAGTATCTGTACACCACAAGTGTATCTCTCAGTATCTGTACACCACAAGTGTATCTCTCAGTATCTGTACACCACAAGTGTATCTCTCAGTATCTGTACACCACAAGTGTATCTCTCAGTATCTGTACACCACAAGTGTATCTCTCAGTATCTGTACACCACAAGTGTATCTCTCAGTATCTGTACACCACAAGTGTATCTCTCAGTATCTGTACACCACAAGTGTATCTCTCAGTATCTGTACACCACAAGTGTATCTCTCAGTATCTGTACACCACAAGTGTATCTCTCAGTATCTGTACACCACAAGTGTATCTCTCAGTATCTGTACACCACAAGTGTATCTCTCAGTATCTGTACACACAAGTGTATCTCTCAGTATCTGTACACCACAAGTGTATCTCTCAGTATCTGTACACCACAAGTGTATCTCTCAGTATCTGTACACCACAAGTGTATCTCTCAGTATCTGACACCACAAGTATCTCAGTATCTGACCACAAGTGTATCTCTCAGTATCTGTACACCACAAGTGTATCTCTCAGTATCTGTACACCACAAGTGTATCTCTCAGTATCTGTACACCACAAGTGTATCTCTCAGTATCTGTCACAGTTCTCAGTTCTGACCAAGTGTATCTCTCAGTATCTGTCACCACAAGTGTATCTCTCAGTATCTGTACACTACAAGTGTATCTCTCAGTATCTGTACACCACAAGTGTATCTCTCAGTATCTGTACACCACAAGTGTATCTCTCAGTATCTGTACACCACAAGTGTATCTCTCAGTATCTGTACACCACAAGTGTATCTCTCAGTATCTGTACATCACAAGTGTATCTCTCAGTATCTGTACACCACAAGTGTATCTCTCAGCATCTGTACACCACAAGTGTGTATCTCAGCATCTGTACATCGAGTATCTATTTTAATCCTTATTTAAGGTATTAAAGTATTATTGACTGGTGGTGAACAGGTTATATTCAGCCTTAATGACCCACGTGTAGTAAGAATATAAACCCAATACACCAAGCCAGGAGCTGTGAATCGACCCCTGCAACCACAATTAGGTGAGTACAGTGAGAGTACATGAGTTACAGTGAGAGTACGTGAGTGACACAATGAGAGTACGTGAGTGTCACAGTGAGAGTATGTGAGTGTCACAGTGAGAGTATGTGAGTGCCACAGTGAGAGTACGTGAGTGTCACAGTGAGAGTATGTGAGTGTCACAGTGAGAGTACGTGAGTGTCACAGTGAGAGTACGTGAGTGCCACAGTGAGAGTACGTGAGTGCCACAGTGACACATGCAGCTGGGGTTAACAGAGGCACTCTTGATCACGCTACACCAACGGTCACAGTCACCATGGTCAACACTTCTCTCTTCTTCTACTCACTAACTTTAATATTCACTTAAGTTCACATGGATTAACATACTCTGAAACTTTATAATTTTTTTGTAGCAAAGTTAACTTTACCTACACAAATAAGGCGCACGTAGGAAGGAACTTACCACGACGTTTCGGTCCCACTTGGACCACTCGCGGTATTGTGGCTTTCTATTCTTTCTAACTTTACATACTTTGAAAAGTTTGCATAATTAACTTGAACTTACCTTCAGCTTCAAAGGTCGGTGTAAAGGTAGTTAGTATTATTTAAAATAATTAAATATATTAACAGATCTCAACACACATTCGACTCCTCTGATAAAACAATCGTTGCATAATAAACCAAGTCTGAAATCACACGTTTTGAGAGGAATAAGAAGGAGAGGCAGAGAGGCACATTTTCTTCCTATTCCTCTGAAGATATGTATGTAAGCACATGAAAGCGCTCAGTTTTTATTTTCTATTTTCACTGTGGTATTTTTATTGTGATTTCTTCCATATATATATATATATATATATATATATATATATATATATATATATATATATATATATATATATATATATATATATATATATAAAATATATATATATATATCGTGCCGATTAGGTAAAATTAGTCAATTAGCAAGAACTCATTTAAAATTAAATCCTTTCTAAAATTTTCTCTTATACGTTTAGATATATTTTTCCATTTATGTTAATGTAAAAATTAATAATTTTGTACCAAAAGAACCTTACAAAATTTATATAACTTTATTGTGTGTGTGTGCTTACCTATTTGTGGTTGTAGGGATCGATTCACAGCTCCTGGCCCCATCTCTTCTCTGGTCGCTACTAGGTCCACACTCTCCCTGCTCCATGTGCTTTATCGTATCTCTTCTTAAAGCTATGTATGGTTCCTGCCTCCACTACATCACTCTCCAGATTGCACTTCTTGACAACTCTCTGACTGAAGAAATACTTCCTAACATCCCTGTGACTCATCTGAGTTTTCAACTTCCAGTTGTGACCCTTGTTGCTGGGTCACATCTCTGGAACATCCTGTCCCTATCCATCTTGTCAATTTCCCTTAGTATATTTCATTATCATGTCCCCCCCTATCCCTCCTGTCCTCCAGTGTCGTCAGGCCGATTTCCCATAACCCCTCCTCGTGTGTGTGTGCGCAAAAATACCACAGTGAGAATAGGAAATAAAACGTGAGCGCTTTCATGTGCTTACACACGTCTTGAGAGGAGTGGAATGGGAGTGGGGTGAGGGTGCGGCTTGCACCCTGGTGATCACTACAATGACTGGATGACGGTTACTCGTCATGACAGTAATTGTTTTATTAGTATCATTTAGCGGGGTTATGAAGTAGTGCCTCACTCTTCTTCACCAGTGACGAAGCTGCAGTCCCTCCTGGGTGCACACGTTTAAATAGTCAAGTTTAAACGGCAGTTTTAAACTCCCGTCTATAACTAAGATGAGTAGATCCTATCTTTTCCGACTGTATCAAGGCATCTGACACAGTACTACACTACAGATTGTTTTACACACTGTAAAAGCAGGCAGTGGGCACAAACAAACGTACTAAAGTGGAACAAGGAATACATAACGAACAGAAGTGGTAATAAGGGAGGAAGCGGGAGGAGAGTAACAGTTGGGATCCCCCAAGACCGGTACACAGAGAATAAAATCATGTACGTATATTTGTTTGCTGATGATGTGAAATTAATCGGAAAACTAAGAACTGTAGAGAACAGAGAAGGTTATGAGAAGACTTGTACGGTCTGCAGGAATGGTCCTAAAACTACTTGTTGGAGTTCATTCCAAACAAGTTCAAGGTCATGATTATAATCAAAACCAAGCGCTTAACCCACAAGGGTCATACAGCGCTGCTCAAGGTCATGAGACTCCGTCCAAACGCTGTACAGAGTTTCAACCAAGAGTGGAGAAACTACAAAAAAAGTGAGCAAGGAGAAAGATCTGGGAGTGAACATTACGCCAAACATCTCACTACAGGTACGTAACACCGCAAATCAGCAGCAGGACTGGGGGGTCGAGGCAAGCCAGCTACACAGTCTCAAGAGTAGGTATGATCGGGCACCAGATGCCAGGAACCAGCACTGTATCGTGGCACTCTCACCATCTCTCCCTTATTTTATCAGAGGATCAGTTCAGTTGAGGATCCTTCTCTCTTCCACTAGTTGCGGTACAGTTGACCTTTCACCTCTGTTAAGGTCCTCCTTTAAACCAACCCTTTTTTTACAGTTGAAAATATAATGTTTGTAATAATACATGTTCAAAGATGAGAGCTAGAAAGACAGTGAGGGCATCGTGCCTCTGGAGAGGCAGTGTAGTGTTACTAGTCCGAGGGCATCGTGCCTCTGGAGAGGCAGTGTAGTGTTACTAGTCCGAGGGCATCGTGCCTCTGAAGAGGCAGTGTAGTGTTACTAGTCCGAGGGCATCGTGCCTCTGAAGAGGCAGTGTAGTGTTACTAGTCCGAGGGCATCGTGCCTCTGGAAGAGGTAATGTGGTGTTACTGGTCCATGATTTCGTACCTCATATTCCTCCTGAAGGTCGTACCTCTGGTTTTTCCTGAAGGTCGTGCCTCTGGTTCCTCCTGAAGGTCGTACCTCTGGTTCTTTCTGAAGGTCGTACCTCTGGTTCCTTCTGAAGATCGTACCTCTGGTTCCTCCTGAAAGTCGTACCTCTGGTTCCTCCTGAAGGTCGTACCTCTGGTTTCTCTTGAAGGTTGTACCTCTGGTTCCTCCTGAAGGTCGTACCTCTAGTTCTTTCTGAAGGTCGTACCTCTGGTTCCTTCTGAAGATCGTACCTCTGGTTCCTCCTGAAGGTCGTACCTCTGGTTCCTCCTGAAGGTCGTACCTCTGGCTTCTCTTGAAGGTTGTACCTCTGGTTCCTCCTAAAGGTCGTTCCTCTGGTTCCTCCTGAAGGTCGTACCGCTTGTTCCTCCTGAAGGTCGTACCTCTGGTTCCTCCTGAAGGTCACTCTGGTTCTCTGAAGGTCGCGCTCTGGTTCCTCCTGAAGGTCGTTCCTCTGGTTCCTCCTGAAGGTCGTACCTCTGGTTCCTCCTGAAGGTCGTACCTCTGGTTCCTCCTGAAGGCGTACCTCTGGTTCCTCCTGAAGGTCGCGCCTCTGGTTCCTCCTGAAGGTCGCGCCTCTGGTTCCTCCTGAAGGTCGTACCTCTGGTTTCTCTTGAAGGTTGTATCTCTGGTTCCTCCTGAAAGTCGTTCCTCTGGTTCCTCCTGAAGGTCGTTCCTCTGGTTCCTCCTGAAGGTTGTGCCTCTGGTTCCTCCTGAAGGTCGTACCTCTGGTTTCTCTTGAAGGTCGTTCCTCTGGTTCCTCCTGAAGGCCGTACCTTTGGTTCCTCCTGAAGGTCGTACCTCTGGTTCCTCCTGAAGGTCGTACCTCTGGTTCCTCCTGAAGGTCGTCCTCTGGTTCCTCCTGAAGGTCGTACCTCTGGTTCCTCCTGAAGGTCGTACCTCTGGTTCCTCCTGAAGGTCGTTCCTCTGGTTCCTCCTGAAGGCCGTACCTTTGGTTCCTCCTGAAGGTCGTACCTCTGGTTCCTCCTGAAGGTCGTACCTCTGGTTCCTCCTGAAGGTCGTACCTCTGGTTCCTCCTGAAGGTCGTACCTCTGGTTCCTCCTGAAGGCCGTACCTTTGGTTCCTCCTGAAGGTCGTTCTCTGGTTCCTCCTGAAGGTCGTCTCTTGTTCCTCCTGAAGGCGTACCTTGGTTCCTCTGAAGGTCGTGCCTCTGGTTCCTCCTGAAGGTCGCTCTGGTTCCTCCTGAAGGTCGTTCCTCTGGTTCCTCTGAAGGTCGTTCCTCTGGTTCCTCCTGAAGGCGTACCCTGGTTCCTCCTGAAGGTCGTTCCTCTGGTTCCTCCTGAAGGTCGTCCTCTGCCTCCTGAAGGTCGTCCTCTGGTTCCTCCTGAAGGTCGTACCTCTGGTTCCTCCTGAAGGTCGTTCCTCTGGTTCCTCTCTTGAAGGTCGTCCTGTCCTCCTGAAGGTCGTTCCTCTGGTTCCTCTGAAGGTCGTACCTCTGGTCTCCTGAGGTCGTCTTCCTCCTGAAGGTCGTACCTCTGGTTCCTCCTGAAGGTCGTCCTCTGGTTCCTCCTGAAGGTCGTGCCTCTGGTTCCTCCTGAAGGTCGTACCTCTGGTTCCTCCTGAAGGTCGTACCTCTGGTTCCTCCTGAAGGTCGTTCCTCTGGTTCCTCCTGAAGGTCGTACCTCTGGTTCCTCCTGAAGGTCGTACCTCTGGTTCCTCCTGAAGGTCGTACCTCTGGTTCCTCCTGAAGGTCGTACCTCTGGTTCCTCCTGAAGGTCGTACCCTGGTTCTCCTGAAGGTCGTACCACTGTTCCTCTGAAGGTCGTTCCTCTGGTTCCTCTGAAGGTCGTACCCTCTGGTTCCTCCTGAAGGTCATGGCCTCTGGTTCCTCCTGAAGGTCGTACCTCTGGTTCCTCCTGAAGGTCGCCTCTGTTCTGCTCTGTTCCTCCTGAAGGTCGTACCACTGGTTCCTCCTGAAGGCCGTACCACTGGTTCCTCCTGAAGGTCGTACCACTGGTTCCTCCTGAAGGTCGTACCACTGGTTCCTCCTGAAGGTCGTTCCTCTGGTTCCTCCTGAAGGTCGTTCCTCTGGTTCCTCCTGAAGGTCGTTCCTCTGGTTCCTCCTGAAGGTCGTACCTCTGGTTCGGTTACGGCTTATATTTCGCATTCCACTGGTGATCCATTACCACATCCATGAATATTTTTGCTGCTTGATGCAGCTGAGACGATATTCCACCCACCATCACAAATATCCCATAAGACAGCAGTGTTATCTCTAATTCCCTCAGCTGGTGCAACATTTCAACGTGTTTTAAACGCTTTAAAAATATCATTGTTCTCACAATACTAACCACTTGTCCACCAAAACAAGACCCCTTAAGAGCGATAGTTGAAACATGTTGCATAGGAAAATAAACCTTACAGCATCTCAGCTTTCTGTTTGAATCCTGCCACAACTGCCAGACGCATGAGTATAAATGACACATGCATATGTGCACTAAAAGTGATATAAGTATATATGTAAGTAGGTTAACAATAAATTTATTGATCTGCTAAGTATATTTCGGTCAGATATAGTTTCTAGAACTGACAAGCAGGTAGTATAGAGAAATGCTACTGGAAAATATGTCATACAGGTGAAAACATTGCCTCGTGGGTAGAGAGACAAGTTGAAGCTCAACTTGTGAAAGTTGTCAGTAACTTCGGCGTCCCAGAGGAAGGGAGGTTGTGTTCGTTGTTGTGTCTCTGTCACACAGGTGTTGTACAGAGGTTGCAAGTGCACTCACTGTTATAAAGGAGCGGTGACAATAATGACTGACCGATGGCCAAGCGGCCAGTCTTCGTCAGTAAAGGCGCACTAAATAAAAAATTAAGACTCACTATGAAACAGATTCACATGAAGAATTCTTATAGAACAATGAGGAAAAGAAAGGTATGTTTGCTCCTCTTATTAAGCTTAATATTATTGCATTGAAGGGGAGGAAAGCGGTAAATCCGTAGGGGATAAAGCGACTAGAGAATGGGAGTCAATGAGGTTCGATCCAAGGAAGGGGAGGACAAGCGTTATTACTGGCATCAATTTTCTGAGTAATGTGATGTTAATATTAACATGGGTAATAACTTTATTAGCTGTCTTTATTACATTACTGGTCTTGGACCGGGTCGTGGGGGCGGTGACCCCAGGAAGCAACAACAGGTAACCCCTGTCTGACTTTTTTAGTTATCCTAGGTAATTTGCACTATGTACCTGTGACAAACTTAGAGGTAACTTAGGTTACAGATAACTTAGAGGAAACCAGTCACTAGGCATGTATGGGTTAATAGCCCCTATAATTTACAGTTAATATAATTAAATTATTGAGTGATTATTAGACCAGGAGGGTGAAGCCAGGTAGAGGGGAAAAAAACCATACCACGGGTGGGGTTCGAACCCGCGGTCACAGAGTCTCAAAACTCCAGACCGTCGCGTAAGCCACTCTGTGACCGCGAGTTCGAACCCCACCCGTGGTATGGTTTGTTTGCAATCGTGTCATTACGATTTCGTGAGTCAGGTAGAGGAAGTTGAGAGGTAGACCCACCTAACCTGCCTCTTCAGGTGAATCACACTTGACTCACCTCGCTCAGCGAATCACACTAACTGACTCACTGATTCACCGTAGTCGATGAATCACAGTAACTAACTCATCTCACTCAGTTTTCTATCAGAGAACCTGCCTACCTGGTGTAACTCACGGTGTACTCAGTGTTGTACTCAGCAGTGTTGTATTGTTACCTCAGTAATGCTAGCATTATTCTTCTCAGCAGTGTTCTCATTGGTGTTATTCTTAGTAGTGTTCTCAGCAGTGTTATCATCAGTGTTCTCAGCAAGCAGTGTTATCATCAGTGTTCTCAGCAAGCAGTGTTATCATCAGTGTTCTCAACAAGCAGTGTTATCATCAGTGTTCTCAACAAGCAGTGTTATCATCAGTGTTCGCAGCAAGCAGTGTTATCATCAGTGTTCTCAACAAGCAGTGTTATCATCAGTGTTCTCAACAAGCAGTGTTATCATCAGTGTTCTCAGCAAGCAGTGTTATCATCAGTGTTCTCAACAAGCAGTGTTATCATCAGTGTTCTCAACAAGCAGTGTTATCATCAGTGTTCTCAACAAGCAGTGTTATCATCAGTGTTCTCAGCAAGCAGTGTTATCATCAGTGTTCTCAGCAAGCAGTGTTATCATCAGTGTTCGCAGCAAGCAGTGTTATCATCAGTGTTCTCAACAAGCAGTGTTATCATCAGTGTTCTCAGCAAGCAGTTATCATCAGTGTTCTCAACAAGCAGTGTTATCATCAGTGTTCTCAACAAGCAGTGTTATCATCAGTGTTCTCAACAAGCAGTATTATCATCAGTGTTCTCAACAAGCAGTGTTATCATCAGTGTTCTCAACAAGCAGTGTTATCATCAGTGTTCTCAACAAGCAGTGTTATCATCAGTGTTCTCAACAAGCAGTGTTATCATCAGTGTTTTTTTTTTTTTTTTTTTTTTTTTTTTTTTTTTTTTTTTTTTTTTTTTTTTTTTTTTTTTTTTTTTTTTTTTTTTGGGGGGGGGGGGGGGGGGGGGGGGGGGGGGGGGGGGGGGGGGGGGGGGGGGGGGGGGGGGGGGGAGAGTGCCACCTAGTAGGTAAAGTGCCAGCTTGTAGGTGAGTGCCACCTAGTAGGTAGAGTGTCCTTGTGTAGTAGAGTGCCGCCTTGTAGGTAGAGTGCCGCCTTTTAGGTAGAGTGCCGCCTTGTAGGTAGAGTGCCACCTTGTAGGTAGTGCCACCTTGTAGGTAGAGTGCCACCTTGTAGGTAGAGTGCCACCTTGTAGGTAGTGCCACCTTGTAGGTAGAGTGCCACCTTGTAGGTAGAGTGCCACCTTGTAGGTAGAGGGGCACGTTCATCCTCCTTGGAAGGGTATGAACAGTTCGTTCAGTCCTGAGCATCGATGACATGATATATTTATCCCTCTTTTTCAGGACGCTTTTGCCTGCTTAATTGCCGGTGTGGCATTCACTAACACTGCCTCATAATTACAAAGTACAGCAGCAGAGTTGTGCTGGTGTGTTGTCTTCAATGTCTGTAGTTACAGAGTTGTGCTGGTGTGTTGTCTTCAGTGTCTGTAGTTACAGAGTTGTGCTGGTGTCTTGTTTTCCCAATGTCTGTAGTTACAGAGTTGTGCTGGTGTGTTGTCTTCAGTGTCTGTACTTACAGAGTTGTGCTGGTGTCTTTTCTTCAGTGTCTGTAGTTACAGAGTTGTGCTGGTGTGTTGTCTTCAGTGTCTGTAGTTACAGAGTTGTGCTGGTGTCTTGTCTTCAATGTCTGTAGTTACAGAGTTGTGCTGGTGTGTTGTCTTCAGTGTCTGTACTTACAGAGTTGTGCTGGTGTCTTTTCTTCAGTGTCTGTAGTTACAGAGTTGTGCTGGTGTGTTGTCTTCAGTGTCTGTACTTACAGAGTTGTGCTGGAATATAATATTTAAGTACAGTCTTGTAGTGATCTTCATGAGCGTGTCTGACTCTGCAACCATCTGATCTTTGTTTCCTTTATTAATATAGTGACCAAATTAATTTAATAATCCGAATACAACAGAAATAGCAAGGTTATCAAGAATAATTGTTTCCTGGACAAATTTTTATTTAAAAGTTGCCCGTCTTGTGGTGCAGTGACTGTGTTCTGGATGTTCATAGGTTGGACCGAATGTCGAGAACATTTGCTCACCACATTCTTTATATTTCTTGTTTTTATTTCTCATATCTTTCCCTCTTATTTTTTCTTAATCTTACTCAATTTTATAAGAGTCGTGCATACTTTAAGATAATTTAGGTAGAGTTAAAACAAAATTATCCATCCACGTCTGAATTAAAATGGAGGACCACTAGAAATTCTTGTGAAAATTTTGTCATTTTTTATGACAGTGACAACAATACCGGTTTTAACAGTTGTGTGTGTGTGTGTGTGTAGTGTAGGAGGAGGTAGAGTTGAGTAGCGAGTGATGGTGTAAATGGTGCCCAGGGAGAGAGTTATTGTGTGCAGTGAATGGATAGTGAACACACAAACAATTCATCCTGTGTCATCCATCATGGTGTGGGAAGTAAACTATCCGAAGATCTGGAAAAGGAAAAAGTTGCTTCTACAATTCCAGTCATGGCTAGAATAATGATTCTCCAGATGAGCATGCTAGTCTTAGATGTGGTGTCGAGCATCATGAAGCTGGCTGCAGCTGCTCCTACAGTAACACGAAGCCAACAAGAGAAGCCGTCATAAATATTAGCTGACTAGAGTGGTTGTCGCAGCTGAGGAGAGTGGTTGTCGCAGCTGAGGAGAGTGGTTGTCGCAGCTGAGGAGAGTGGTTGTCGCAGCTGAGGAGAGTGGTTGTCGCAGCTGTCGAGAGTGGTTGTCGCAGCTGAGGAGAGTGGTTGTCGCAGCTGAGGAGAGTGGTTGTCGCAGCTGAGGAGAGTGGTTGTCGCAGCTGAGGAGAGTGGTTGTCGCAGTTGCCTCAACGCACGGCTAACATACAACTACCTCCAGAAACTCGCATACTGGGAACAATAATTTGCCAGACCATCACAATGATTGTATGAATCTGCTGGACATGAGAGGTCCGTGTGGAAGCTCACGAAATGTTCCTCACTTCCTCGGTTTTGTGCTCACTTCAAATGACATGTGACTGTGAGGACCTGCGAGCAGGTGCTGGGTCTGGTGCCCCCATCCCCCCCCCAAAAAAATACAAAACGCTGAGAATACTATTATTACTGTGAAGCAGCATGTCCCCGGAACAAACTTTTATCTTTCATCCCAGACGTTGTATGACCCTTAAGTATTTAGCGCTTTCAAGTTAAAATGTTAATAATCTGAAGACTGAAAGACCTTCCCTCTCTCTCTCCTGGTGATGGTCCCTCTGATACAGAAATTTTTAATTATAAAACAAAAATACTTGCATGCTGAAGATGGCTAGCCCACACTGCGGGTAGCTGGGTCACACTGAAGATGGCTAGCCCACACTGCGGGTAGCTGGGTCACACTGAAGATGGCTAGCCCACACTGTGGGTGCTGGTTCCACTGAAGATGGCTAGCCACTGCGGGTAGCTGGGTCACTGAAGATGGCTAACCCACACTGCGGGTAGCTGGTTCACACTGAGATGGCTAGCCCACACTGCGGGTACTGGTTCACACTGAAGATGGCTGCCACACTGCGGGTAGCTGGTTCACACTGAAGATGGCTAGCCCACACTGTGGGTAGCTGGTTCACACTGAAGATGTGCCCCACTGCGTAGCTGGGTCCACTGAGATGGCTAACCCACTGGGTACTGGTCACCTGAAAGATGGCTAGCCCACACTGCAGTAGCGTTCAGCTGAAGATGGCTAGCCCACACTGCGGGTAGCTGGTTCACACTGAAGATGGCTAGCCCACACTGCGGGTAGCTGGTTCACACTGAAGATGGCTAGCCCACACTGCGGGTAGCTGGGTCACACTGAAGATGGCTAACCCACACTGCGGGTAGCTGGTTCACACTGAAGATGGCTAGCCCACACTGCGGGTAGCTGGTTCACACTGAAGATGGCTAGCCCACACTGCGGGTAGCTGGGTCACACTGAAGATAGCTAGCCCACACTGCGGGTAGCTGGGTCACACTGATGATGGCTAACCCACACTGCGGGTAGCTGGTTCACACTGAAGATGGCTAGCCCACACTGCGGGTAGCTGGTTCACACTGAAGATGGCTAGCCTACACTGCGGGTAGCTGGGTCACACTGAAGATAGCTAGCCCACACTGCGGGTAGCTGGGTCACACTGAATATACAATATTTAAGTCATGAGAGAAACATTGACTGGAAAAAAACACCATCACTGGCATAGCGTTCCATATTTTGAAAGTTCTCGTAATCCCTCACCGCATTTTCTTGGTCTTTGCTACGTCTGCCTTGTTTTGTTCTTCAAATGACAGATCCTCTGACATACTTATACCAAAATCTTTTACCTGTTCTTTACGTTTTATGATATGATTTGGTGATGAGTTGTTCATTCTACTCATAACTGGGCCGGTTGAATAACGATCATGTTATTTTTATTTACCCATTGAAAGACGTTGTTAATAACTGTTATTTTCTTGTCTTCTACTGAGAAGACTTTCATGTTTGTTTTGGTATTCACAAATGATGATAAGGATGAGAAAGAGTAATGGTGCCAGGACTGTGCCTTCTGGTGCTGAACTTTTTAACTTACCGAGAATGGACCTTGTTTTGTTTACTACCACTCTCTGTGATCTATTTGTTAAAAATTCTATATCCGTTTCTCTACCTTTCATGTTATAGCTGTCCACTATTTGGTTGTTACCTCACGAAATATTTCACCTGAACCATATCACATTATCATTATATTCATACCCAATCTGGAAACTATAAAATTATTTTATTTGAAAGAAGTATGGAAACACGGAGAAGATTATGGCACCTTCAGAATCTCTACCATGCGATATACAAAAAGAGGTACTGTGTGTAAATGTTTAAAAGGTAGCACGACTGTCTGGAAGAGGGAGGTGACGTCAGCTTGTTGAGATTAAAGCAGCCTTTCAAACACAAAGTGACAGATACAAATAGTCAGACATGCGGGTGGACGTCACAAGGTACCTTCTATCTTACCTCTCACACCCACTAACCTCTACGCGTAATGTTGAACTGCGTATATATTTGAGTATTTGATTAAATTGTGTGGTTTCTTGAAGTTCTTTTACCTAGGTCAGTATTTAGAACGATTTGAGTACCAGTACCAATGTAAATGAGAAGTGCAGGTGTGCATACTACATAGCAGAGACGAGATACACTGCATTACAAAAACTAACAAACATAATACACTGCTACCTACACACACCTTCATAATAAACTGCTACCTACACACACCTTCATAATACACTGCTACCTACACACACCTTCATAATACACTGCTACCTACACACACCTTCATAATACACTGCTACCAACACACACCTTCATAATACACTGCTACCTACACACACCTTCATAATACACTGCTACCTACACACACCTTCATAATACACTGCTACCTACACACACCTTCATAATACATTGCTTCCTACACACACCTTCATAATACACTGCTACCAACACACACCTTCATAATACACTGCTACCTACACACACCTTCATAATACACTGCTACCTACACACACCTTCATAATACACTGCTACCTACACACACCTTCATAATACACTGCTACCTACACACACCTTCATAATACACTGCTTCCTACACACACCTTCATAATACACTGCTACCTACACACACCTTCATAATACACTGCTACCTACACACACCTTCATAATACATTGCTTCCTACACACACCTTCATAATACACTGCTACCAACACACACCTTCATAATACACTGCTACCTACACACACCTTCATAATACACTGCTACCTACACACCTTCATAATACACTGCTACCTACACACACCTTCATAATACACTGCTACCTACACACACCTTCATAATACACTGCTTCCTACACACACCTTCATAATACACTGCTACCTACACACACCTTCATAATACACTGCTACCAACACACACCTTCATAATACACTGCTACCTACACACACCTTCATAATACACTGCTTCCAACACACACCTTCATAATACACTGCTTCCAACACACACCTTCATAATACACTGCTTCCTACACACACCTTCATAATACACTGCTTCCTACACACACCTTCATAATACACTGCTTCCAACACACACCTTCATAATACACTGCTTCCAACACACACCTTCATAATACACTGCTTCCAACACACACCTTCATAATACACTGCTTCCAACACACACCTTCATAATACACTGCTACCTACACACACCTTCATAATCATCTCTTTGTGGGAAATGGGGAAATGTTTATTGAAGTAAATCATTGTATAAAGAATAAAGAGACAATATCGTGACTGGAACAATACACAAATAACCCGCACATAAGACAATGTAGCTTATGATAGTATATAAATGCAAGTGTCACTGCTGACTCTACAATACCAAGTATATACCAGAGACGTCTCTCTCAGACCATGGTAAATATGGGTCAAATTTCTCCCTGTGGTGTGTGTGTACTGGGTTACTACAGGCAGAGCCATAATGCTGGCGTACGGCTCTTGATCCAAAGAATTGAAGTTCCCCTCCCCTAGATCATTACATTACCCCTATGGGTTTAGTGCTTCCCCATGAATGTAATAATGTTTTGGGAATTTGAAAAGACTGGTATTAAATTATATGCTAATTAAAAATAATGTCATATAATATACAAAATAAGATAATAATATAAGCTAACTTTATACCCTTTAAAGCCTCTTTTATAACAGAAAATATTAAAATAGCAGAACATGTCGATATAAACAGTGCTGTCTGCGGGTAGACAACTGTCTCGCTAGTTTTTGTAGACATTCTGAAATACGGTGATTGCCGGTGGTGGTGGTGGCGGTGGTGGTGCCGGTGGTGGTGGTGGCGGTGGTGGTGGTGGTGGCTGTGGTGTTATTGCTACAAGATTACTTGTACTGGTGAGAGTGGTGGTGGAGATAGCATTGCTATGGATCTGGTCATCGTGTACTACATCTTCAAGGTGTTGATCACTCTCACCTCTCAGGTGTATTATATACATTCTTCTTGTTAATAGTTTCCTTCACAGCTGGACATGACGCCTTGATCCCCGCAGCTCAATGCTAAGACACTCTCCCATCCGGGGGCGGGAGACGCCCACACCTGCGTGAGTATTGTGGATGAGAGTGAGTGAGGCAGCATTACGTGTTTGAGACATGCGTAAGACGTGAGGTCAGTGTTGAGGAACACCACGTGACACACCTGGCAACACAGCAATGTTAAACATTACCTGATACTTCCCTTAATGCTTCCTATTCCTACTCATGGTAATTCTCTCTCATTATCACGGGCACAACCTTGCTAACGTGAACACACCTGACTACCTGCTACATACAGCTGACCATTTCTAGATACAGTTGACCACCTGCTAGAAACAGTTGACCACCTCCTGCTACCTTTGATATACCTTTGAAGAGTTTCGAGAGTATCTACTCTCTGAGCCCGGCCATGGGCCAGGCTCGTCTGGTGCTTGCCTGGTCAACCAGGCTGTTGCTGCTGGAGGCCCGCTGCCCCACATATCCATCACAGCCTGGTTGATCTGGCACCTGGTGAAGATATTTGTCCAGTTTCCTCTTGAAGGCTTCTACACTGGTTCCAGCCGTGTTTCGGATATCTTCTGGTAAGATGTTGAATAGTCTGGGACCCCGGATGTTAATACAGTGCTCCCGTATTGTCCCCACCGCACCCCTGCTCCTCACTGGATTTATTTTACACTTTCTCCCATATCTCTCACTCCAGTATGTTGTTATGGCAGTGTGCAGATTTGGGACCAGGCCCTCAAGTACTTTCCATGTATATATTATCATGTATCTCTCTCCCTCCGCTCCAATGAGTACATGTTCAAGACTTGAAGGCGTTCCCAATAATTTAGATGTTTCAATGGCTCAATGTGAGCCGTAAACGATCTCTGGATTTGTTCCAGCTCTGCTATTTCTCCTGCCCTGAACGGGGCCGTCAGCACTGAGCAGTATTCTAAGTGAGGGAGCACTAGCGATTTGAATAGTGTCACCATCGGCATTATTTCCCTTGTTTTGAAAGTTCTCAATACCCACCCCGTCATCTTCCTGGCTGTTGTGATCTTTGTCTTGTTATGGTCTTTAAACGACAGATCAGCAGACATAATTATTCCCAAGTCCTTTACGTGTTCCTTTCGTTCTATGTGGTGACCCTCTTGCGTTTTGTATATAGTGTTCCTTTTGAGTTCTTCATTTTTTCCATACCTAAGCAGCTGAAACTTATCACCATTGAACGTCATGTTGTTCTCCACTGCCCATTGGAAGACCCTGCTTATGTCCTCCTGTAATTTTCAGTGTCCTCTACCGTAGTGACTTTCATGCTTATTTTAGTGTCATCTGCAAATGATGATACAAAAGTGTGCTGGGTGTTTTTATCTATGTCTGCTATGAGGATTAGAAACAGCAGAGGTGCCAGGACAGTGCCTTGGGGCACTGAGCTTTTGACCTCGCTGATGCTGGATCTTGCCCTGTTCACTACTACTTTTTGTGTTCTTTGTGTTAGGAACTCAAAAATCCATCTGCCTACCTTCCCGTAATGCCTATGGCCCTCATTTTGTGCGCTATCACTCCATGATCGCATTTGTCAAACGCCTTTGCAAAATCTGTGTAAATCACATCTGCGTTTTGGTCGTCCTCCAATGCCTCTGTAATTCTGTCATAATGGTTCAGCAGCTGTGACAGGCATGATCGACCCGCTCTAAAGCCATGCTGGTTCGGGTTATGTTGGTTGTGCTGGTCCATGAACTTTGTAATCTGCCGTCTCATCACTCTTTCAAAGATTTTTATGATGTGAGAAGTGAGGGCTACTGGTCTGTAATTTTTAGCTAGTGCTCTACTACCTCCCTTATGCAAAGGAGCTATGTCTGCACTCTTTAAGGCCTCTGGAATTTCACCTAGATCTAAGCTCTTTCTCCACAGAATACTAAGGGCTCTTGCTAATGGTACTTTGCACTGCTTTATAAATAAAGCATTCCATGAATCTGGTCCAGGTGCTGAGTGAGTGGGCATGTTGGCCATTTCTTTTCGAAATCTATGGGATTTGTACTAATGTCGGTTAGGTGGTCTGCGCAGCCTTCTGCTGGAGTGAAAAATATTTCTGCATTTTCTACCTTGCTGTCATTTAGTGGGTTGCTGAACACTGACTCATACTGTTCTTTTAGAATTTCACTCATTTCCTGTTCATCGTCTGTATACGAATCTCCTCTCAATAATGGTCCAATTCTACAGGTAGTTCTTAGCTTGGATTTTGCATAGGAGTAGAAATATTTTGGGTTTCTTGCAATATCCTGTATGGCTCTTTGTTCCCTTTGTACTTCTTCTGTCAGGTATGACATCTTAAGTTTTGCTCTAATTCCGTGATCTCTCGGTTAAGGCTATCTCTCTTCTGTTCCAACATAACTGTGTTTTTCAGCAATTCAGTAACCCGTTTTCTTCTCCTGTACCATCTCCTACGCTCTCTCTCTATATCTGATCTTCTTCGGGGTTTCCTCAATGGTACGTGTTTCATACATACCTTGTATGCTTCTGTATTCAGCTTCTCTAGGCACTGGTGGGGATTTAGGGTGCTCATGTCTGATTCCATGATATGTCTGATAGCTCTTGGTTTATTTTTTCCCAGTCAATTCTATGGTTATTAAAATTAAACTTACTGAACATTCCGTCTCTAACATTAGTGTCGCAGTTCCCTAACCCTGAGTTAATACTAGTTTGAACTTCTATGATGTTATGATCAGAGTATATTGTTTTTGTAACTGTTATGTCTCTGATTAATTCCTCGTTGTTTGTGAATATCAAATCCAGGGTATTTTCATTTCTAGTGGGATCAATTATCTGTTGGTTTAGTGAGTACTTTTCACAAAGCCTCATTAGTTCCCTGGTATGTGCCTGTTGAGCCAGGGTGCTTCCAGGAGTTATTTCTGGTATAACATTATGGTGCCTCATCTTCCATTTTAAATGAGGGAGATTAAAATCTCCAAGGATTAAAATGTTTGGGGTGGGATTCTCTAGCCTATCCAGATAGCTATCTATCTTCTTTAACTGCTCTGTGAATTCCTCCGCAGTTGCTGATGGTGGTTTGTATACTAGGATAATTACTAGATTCTTATTTTCCACTTTAATGCCGAGGATTTCTACTATATCATTCGTAGCGTTCAAAACTTCTGTGCAACAGAGAGTATCTTTTATATAGAGTCCTACTCCTCCCTGTGACCTATTAATTCTATCACATCTATACATGTTATAGTTTTCTATCTTAATCTCTCCGTCCAAAACATCCCTTGTATGTGTTTCTGTAAATGCTCCAAACATGGCATTTGCTTCTGATAGAGTCCACTAACATAACTAACTTTGTCATTTTTATTTGATTTCAGACCCTGAATATTTGCAAATATGAAGCAGGAGTTACCATTTGGGATGTTTGGTCTTTCTTTGTGTTTGGTTAGTACCACTGGTGATGTCCTACCTGGTATGGCCCCTGGTGCCCATACCCTGGTTTCTCCAGTACTGACTTTGATTGTTTATACAGCCCTGATGAGCTGGTGCCTGTGTTGTCTTGTCCCACTGTTCTGCCCATCTGTCCCCTCTGTACCATTTCCACCTTTTGTCTCTTTCTTTTATCTGGTTGTTTCTCCTTATATCTAAAAAAGATTGCTGTTCTTTTTCATTTTCCCTTTCCCTGCTTTCTCTGTATCGTACTGTTCCCTTTATATGGTGGTCTGGGCAGCTCCTGTCATAACATTCTCTGGACTGTGTTGAAGCTTGACACATCACTGGATGGAAGTATCTGCACTCTTTGTTAAACCGACACTTTCCTTTCCTTAACATGTTGGCACATTTTCTGGTGTGTTTATTCCAACAATCTCTGCCATAAAGGCACATACCTTTAGCATAGAATCTGCATATGTTTTGGCTGCCTATATTTACTGACTTTGTATTTTCCCAAAGATCTGCAGAATTATCTGCGTTTTTTTCCTCTCTTTCCACTCCTTGGTTTTCCTCGTTATCTGCGCTTTTCTCCTTTGATGACATGGGGCCAACATTTTCCCTGGAAGAGGACTCCCCTACTATATCTGTATTAGAGGCTATGGCTGTGGTGGTGTCCTTAACCAAAACCGGATGTTCACTATGGCTGGGGGCTGGGTCTGGGTCTGTCCTGGGGCTGGGGGCTGAGTTAGCTAATGTTTTTGTCTCCTGTGTTTTTTCCCGTGGATGACTGTTTATTTTTGGGTCAATTGTTGTAGACTGGTCATTCTGTGTGTTATACTTTACCCCTTTCTTATCTTCCCAAGTTCTATATATACCGGGGAGACTATTCAATAGTTCCTCTTTTTCTTCATGCTTATTGTTTATTAGCCTCCTGAGTGCTTTCCTGATATCTGTCCATAGTTCCAAATCCTTGTTGCAGATCCAGAAACACCTTTCTAGACGGATGTCACTTCTTGTTACTGTGTTAATTTTTGAACATGTGACATGATGTTTTGAAAAGCAAAGGTTGCATGTGATTCTAGATCTTTTCCCAAGAGCTAGATAGTCATAATGTTACCACAGACAACACTGATGCCTTACAGCCTGCCATCATACTACGAAATACTTTAATTAAGATATAGCGACCTTGTATAGACTTGTGTTGCACTTCACAGGGCACTGTATAGACTTGTGTTGCACTTCACAGGGCTCTGTATCACGTCTTGTGTTGCACTTCACAGGGCTCTGTATCACGTCTTGTGTTGCACTTCACAGGGCACTGTATCACCTCTTGTGTTGCACTTCACAGGGCACTGTATCACGTCTTGTGTTGCACTTCACAGGGCTCTGTATCACCTCTTGTTTTGCACTTCACAGGGCTCTGTATCACGTCTTGTGTTGCACTTCACAGGGCACTGTATAGACTTGTGTTGCACTTCACAGGGCTCTGTATCACGTCTTGTGTTGCACTTCACAGGGCGCTGTATCACGTCTTGTGTTGCACTTCACAGGGCGCTGTAAAGACTTGTGTTGCACTTCACAGGGCGCTGTATCACCTCTTGTGTTGCACTTCACAGGGCACTGTATCACGTCTTGTGTTGCACTTCACAGGGCTCTGTATCACTTCTTGTTTTGCACTTCACAGGGCTCTGTATCACGTCTTGTGTTGCACTTCACAGGGCACTGTATAGACTTGTGTTGCACTTCACAGGGCGCTGTATCACGTCTTGTGTTGCACTTCACAGGGCACTGTATAGACTTGTGTTGCACTTCACAGGGCGCTGTATCACCTCTTGTGTTGCACTTCACAGGGCGCTGTATCACCTCTTGTGTTGCACTTCACAGGGCGCTGTATCACCTCTTGTGTTGCACTTCACAGGGCACTGTATAGACTTGTGTTGCACTTCACAGGGCGCTGTATCACCTCTTGTGTTGCACTTCACAGGGCGCTGTATCACCTCTTGTGTTGCACTTCACAGGGTGCTGTATCACCTCTTGTGTTGCACTTCACAGGGCGCTGTATCACCTCTTGTGTTGCAATTCACAGGGCGCTGTATCACGTCTTGTGTTGCACTTCACAGGGCGCTGTATCACCTCTTGTGTTGCACTTCACAGGGTGCTGTATCACTATTTGTGTTGCACTTCACAGGGTGCTGTATCACCTCTTGTGTTGCACTTCACAGGGCACTGTATCACCATTTGTGTTGCACTTCACAGGGTGCTGTATCACCTCTTGTGTTGCACTTCACAGGGTGCTGTATCACCTCTTGTGTTGCACTTCACAGGGCACTGTATCACCATTTGTGTTGCACTTCACAGGGTGCTGTATCACCTCTTGTGTTGCACTTCACAGGGAGCTGTATAGACTTGTGTTGCACTTCACAGGGCGCTGTATAGACTTGTGTTGCACTTCACAGGGCGCTGTATAGACTTGTGTTGCACTTCACAGGGCGCTGTATCACCTCTTGTGTTGCACTTCACAGGGCGCTGTATAGACTTGTGTTGCACTTCACAGGGCGCTGTATCACCTCTTGTGTTGCACTTCACAGGGCGCTGTATCACCTCTTGTGTTGCACTTCACAGGACGCTGTATAGACTTGTGTTGCACTTCACAGGACGCTGTATAGACTTGTGTTGCACTTCACAGGGTGCTGTATCACCTCTTGTGTTGCACTTCACAGGGTGCTGTATCACCTCTTGTGTTGCACTTCACAAGGCACTGTATCACCTCTTGTGTTGCACTTCACAGGACGCTGTATCACCTCTTGTGTTGCACTTCACAGGACGCTGTATAGACTTGTGTTGCACTTCACAGGGCGCTGTATAGACTTGTGTTGCACTTCACAGGGCGCTGTATAGACTTGTGTTGCACTTCACAGGGCGCTGTATAGACTTGTTGCACTTCACAGGGTGCTGTATCATCTCTTGTGTTGCACTTCACAGGGTGCTGTATCACCTCTTGTGTTGCACTTCACAGGGTGCTGTATCACCTCTTGTGTTGCACTTCACAGGGTGCTGTATCACCTCTTGTGTTGCACTTCACAGGGCGCTGTATCACCTCTTGTGTTGCACTTCACAGGGTGCTGTATCACCTCTTGTGTTGCACTTCACAGGGTGCTGTATCACCTCTTGTGTTGCACTTCACAGGGTGCTGTATCACCTCTTGTGTTGCACTTCACAGGGTGCTGTATCACCTCTTGTGTTGCACTTCACAGGGTGCTGTATCACCTCTTGTGTTGCACTTCACAGGGCGCTGTATCACCTCTTGTGTTGCACTTCACAGGGTGCTGTATCACCTCTACGGGTTTTCCCAATAAACTTCATTTACATATAATTTCGTGTTCATTAACAACTAGAACTGGAAATAGAGTAACGAGTGTAGGAACTCTCCCGCCATCCCAGGAACACCCTCCACACCCCTACATAGGCTTAGTGTTGCTTTCAAGCAATCCTCCATTTCCTCGGATCAAGCTTGCATACCTCTCCCTCTGGCGCTGTATGGCCCCTGCACTTTTAACATGTCTTCGTGAATATAATAATTCACGAGACCAACTTTCCTCTTTTCAAATTTAGAAGTGTTAAGAAAAAGAATATATCTAGCCAATACTTTGTTGCAGACCTGCAATACTGTGTTGCAGCCTACGACATGTGTATATATATATTATTTATATAATTACACAAGGTTTTCAACACAAGCCAACAGTGACTACCAAAAATCAGAGAATCTGAGGTCACAGTGGGATAGATGATGGCATGCGTGCGTGTGTGCTGGACTGGTTTGATTACCACACACTAGGTAATCGAACAAGCCTGCCATCTCCCTGACGAGTCTGAAAGCTACAGCACACTCCACGATCACCAGACCATCTATGGTTGTACACCAACACTAGATGGCTCTGGTTTCTTTGCTCACAGAGAACTACTGGAATTGTGGTTGTTTTTGTGAGTAGCATGTAAATACTTGACGTACATACATACACACTGGCTGCACGCTACCGTAGAGTAGAACAAGGACGCTCAATACTAACCTCAACATTATCTATAAACCATAATTGTTTTCAATTACCTGAGTGGTAACTGTGTTAGCAGTGTCAATACTGGGAACCTCGTGTAGGTGTGTTAAATGTAAGATTAATATCAATTGAAGCAAGAGAATAATTGTTAATTATAATAATTTGATTTTTATTATCACTGCTCAGTAAAAATATTACTTTGCCTCAGCAATTTGTGAGCTAGGCTCCTACTTAAAATTTTGAGTCTTCCCTCTCCTGCGGGAGAGTCAACCCCTCGTGCGGGAGAGTCAACCCCTCGTGCGGGAGAGTCAACCCATCCCCTCCAAGCTCTCCTGCAGGTCAGTAAGGTCATCAAGAGTTGCACGTTACTGACACAATTTCTAGGTTTTTTTATACAAGGTCAGTAGTAATAATTAAGGTCCATTCAGCTTTATTCCTCTACTCATTAACAGTGAAGATTAAACCAAAAAAATTATTTTTATATATGTAAGTATATAAAACCAAAACTTTATAAAGTTGTGGCTCAGGATAACCCAGATTATTATAATCAAAACTAAGTGCTAAACCCATTAGGGTCATACAGCACTGCAGGATAGCCCAGAATAGTACAAGATGTCCCAGGATAACCCAGAATAGTCCAAGATGTTCCAGGATAGTCTAGGATAACCCATATTGCGAACATGGGTTGTAGTCTATAGGCCTGTAGCCCCTGGTCGTAACTAAGTCAGCAAACCACGGCAGTCAGTAAGGTAGAGCAAGTCAACAAAGCACTCATCAGGACAGAGCAAGAGGAAGACAAACACAAGGGTAGATTTCTTTACCCATGTATTCCGTCACCAATATATGCACTATGTACAATATTAACGACTAAAGAAATCAGATTGAAATCGTACGAATGCAGAGCCACTCGAAGCAGGAGTGGTCTCGACCAGTGTCTGTAGCAGTCCGCCAGTCATCCAGGTAAGCTCAAGTGACGTCACCTTGGCTGAAGTAGCCGGCTTCCACGTGATTGACGAGTTGAATAATAAGTGGAGCAGTGGGGCCCCACAACTGCTACACTCTGAACTGTCAGTTCACTGGGTGAGAGGGAGTGATAAATGGTTGTGTGACGAACGTCCAATAAAATGTAACATAGTACACGCCACAGCCCAGATGAATCCAAGTTATCCCAAGACAGTCCAAGATATCCCAGGATAGTCCAAGATGGCGTAGGATAGCCAAAGATATCTCAGGATATCCCTGGATAACCAAGGATAGCCCTAGAAGACGGCTTAATATAGAAAATTATGTACAACTGATTAAAGGATAACCCCACAAAATTTATGTGACTTAAATCCATTGTAGGATTACTAATTGTGATCAAGACTACTACTACTAATAATAATAATAATAATAATAATAAGAAGAAGAAGAAGAAGAAGAAAACTTATAATCAGGTAAACACACAATCTACCACTTTATTAATTCTACTGCCACATAGCTGTGGTAAGCCAGCTTAACCCCAGGTACATAGCTTTGGTAAGCCAGCTTAACCCCAGGTAAGCCACTTGTAGGGGGTAAAGGGAGGAGAGATGGCACTAGTAGTAGACAGACTGGAACGAGAAAGGAGAGAGTAAAGAACATGGAAGACTGGAGGTGGAGGTGGGTGGAGGAAGACTTGAGGTGGAGGTGGGTGGAGGAAGACTGGAGGTGGAGGTGGGTGGAGGAAGACTGGAGGTGGAGGTGGTGGAGGAAGACTGGAGGTGGAGGTGGGTGGAGGAAGACTGGAGGTGGAGGTGGGTGGAGGAAGACTGGAGGTGGGTGGAGGAAGACTGGAGGTGGGTGGAGGAAGACTGGAGGTGGGTGGAGGAAGGCGAGTTAGTAACACTGAGAAAGACGCTCCAATAATTGTTATGATCACGCGTGAAAATGAAGGAAGATTGTATTGTTGTGCCTTGTCAGCAGGCTGTGGTGGTTGGCACCAGGTACAGGAAGCCACTCGTGCTGTGGAATGTATAATGCCCTGGAGGGTAGGTGGGGGGAGGGGCGTGGTGGTGTTGATTGGCTGTGTTGTGTTCTGGTAGTAAGTAGTGTTGATTGACTGGTGTTGTGTTTTGGTAGTATGTAGTGTTGATGTCTGGTGTTGTACTTACGTAGTATGTAGTGTTGATTGGCTGGTGTTGTGTCCTGGTAGTATGTAGTGTTGATTGACTGGTGTTGTGTTCTGGTAGTATGTAGTGTTGATGTCTGGTGTTGTACTTAGGTAGTATGTAGTGTTGATTGGCTGGTGTTGTGTCCTGGTAGTATGTAGTGTTGATTTGGCTGGTGTTGTGTCCTGGTAGTATGTAGTGTTGATTGGCTGGTGTTGTGTTCTGGTAGTATGTAGTGTTGATTGGCTGGTGTTGTGTCCTGGTAGTATGTAGTGTTGATTGGCTGGTGTTGTGTTCTGGTAGTATGTAGTGTTGATGTCTGGTGTTGTACTTAGGTAGTATGTAGTGTTGATTGGCTGGTGTTGTGTTCTGGTAGTATGTAGTGTTGATTGGCTGGTGTTGTGTTCTGGTAGTATGTAGTGTTGATTGGCTGGTGTTGTGTCCTGGTAGTATGTAGTGTTGATTGACTGGTGTTGTGTTCTGGTAGTATGTAGTGTTGATTGGCTGGTGTTGTACTTAGGTAGTATGTAGTGTTGATTGGCTGGTGTTATGTTTAGGTAGAATGTAGTGTTGATTGGTGTTGTAATGTAGCGTAGGTTTACTAGTGGTGTGAGGGTTGGGGGACTTGCCCAGTGTGGCAGTAAACTTGGCCCTACGCCAGACCTTGAAGGTTCACAGTCCTGGGGGTTCCTCACTGACGCTACGGCTCTTATGTCTTCACTGATATATGTGTTAAAGGTCCCTGGGATCATCGTCCCTGCGGCCCGGTACCACTCCAGCTCTGGTAAACTGTAAGGAAAATGCTATATGGATAAGAACTTAAGAAACACGCGGGAAAGTAAAGTATGTGCTGAATGTGAGTAAAACTTTTGTAAAATTTGCCTTCCATCTTTGAAGCTTGTGAGACAGACAAGATCAGCAATCCTGCCAGAGTGCAAAACATTTAAAAGGCTTACGTGTCACACTCATGTGACAGGACGGTAGTGCCTGCTCTATTAAGACTTTAATAACGCTCTGTTTAGAGCAGAACCGTCTGTAAATAAATGTTCGCCACACTTTTTTTACAATATTTGTTGTCAAGTGTTACCATGAAACACCAATGTAAATTATGTAGAGAGGAGAAACAATGTAAATTATGTAGAGAGGAGAAACAATGTAAATTATGTAGAGAGGAGAAACAATGTAAATTATGTAGAGAGGAGAAACAATGTAAATTATGGGGAGATGAGAGACTGTAAATTATGGGGAGATGAGAGACTGTAAATTATGGGGAGATGAGAGAGAGACTAGGACATGATTTGAGACTGTAGATTCATACAGTGTTCTTAGTATATGTGTGTGTATTGCCATGCATAAGTGTGCAGCAGCTTCAACACCTGCCTTCCGTCATGCAAGGTAATGTTGATCATGTATGGTGGGGAGGCTACTGCATGTTAAGGCAGATCATGTTAGAACTGGCCATTTATCCTACAGCTGGTGTTGCATGTTGCAGCTGATTCTGTATGTTACAACTAGTTATGCATGATAGAAATTGTCATGCGTATTAGAGCTAATCATGCATGAAACATCTGATCATGCATGATAGACCTGGTCATGTATGATAGTGATCATGCGTGATAGAGGTGGTTGTGCATGATAAGAGCTGGTCAAGCATGTTAAAGGTGATGTGCTGCATGATAGAGGTGATGCGCTGCATGATAGAGGTGATGTGCTGCATTATAGAGGTGATGTGCTGCATGATAGAGGTGATGTGCTGCATGACAGAGGTGATGTGCTGCATGTTAAAGGTGATGTGCTGCATGATAGAGGTGATGTGCTGCATTATAGAAGTGATGTGCTGCATGACAGAGGTGATGTGCTGCATGATAAAGGTGATGTGCTGCATTATAGAGGTGAAGTGCTGCATGATAGAGGTGATGTGCTGCATGATAAAGGTGATGTGCTGCATGATAGAGGTGATGTGCTGCATGATAGAGGTGATGTGCTGCATGATAGAGGTGATGTGCTGCATTATAGAGGTGATGTGCTGCATGATAGAGGTGATGTGCTGCATGATAGAGGTGATGTGCTGCATGATAGAGGTGATGTGCTGCATGATAAAGGTGATGTGGTGCATGATAAACACATCACCTGCTGCTTCACACCTGAGCCGCTAACAACAGGTCACTCACCGTTACTTCACAATGGTGTTCGTGCCCAGATAAAATGTTTACAACTCAGAGACACTTGCAACTTGGTATTGCAGGATAGTGCACATCAGGCTGCAATATTACTATATTAACCTCAGTCTTGCTATATTAACCTCAGTATTGTTATATTAATGTCAACATTGTTATAATAACGTCAATATTGTTATAATAACATCAGTATTGTTATATTAACGATAATGCTATATTAATTAACGTCAATATTGGAGTGTTACTTAGCATTATAGAGTTAAGGTTCTCATTGTATTAACCTTATTGAGTCTGGCCATCACTACACCACAGGTGGCTTGATGCTTCTCATACATAGTTCATCATAGCATGTAGGATAGATGTCACAGCTCATCATAGCATGTAGGACAGAAGTAAGGTGCCACAGCTGATCATAGGATGTAGGACAGAAGTAAGGTGCCACAGCTGATCATAGGATGTAGTCTGAAGATATTGGCATACTTTTCCATAGGCCGTAGGCTCACAATAGCTACAACAGGAGTGACTTTTTTATATATTTTATTTGGTACGTAAATACATTTACATACTTATAATAAACATATATAATACAATACAAGAAATACGGACAACAAACCCCAATCGTAACAACACCCTTACAGATACAAAAAAAAAACAATATGTGACACTGAGTACATCCCACCCCATGTGCACTATAAGCACTCCCAAGAACATATTATAAAAATTATAGAGTACTCCCATTTACAAATTACATAAAATTTACACACTATAAAACAGAAAATGCAGGACATGGCCACGCCCCCTATCCTTGTGAGCTTTGTACATCCCTCGTTCAGACTTAGAAGTGTCAGTGAACAGCATGCTTAACACGCCCGTTGTGGCCAACCACATTACAATACCCGAAACACCTGGAATCAGTGTAAACCACGGTCATTCATTCATACAATGAAGAGCCACAAACCCCTGAATACATTGTGGCATTAACCCTTAACCCCCCTAGTGAAGACAGGCCAGAAGAGCCACCCGTCCCACACGTACCCCAACCACTCTCATGCACACAACCACTTACTTGCAATCCAGAACCCTGACAGACCCACACCCAATTTTCATTCCCTATACACAGTAAAAACAATATAAATAAATATGGGTGCTACATTTCCTAGAAACACTGTAGTTTCGGCTGTCTGCTCAAGTTATCAGCATTCCCTTAAGTGTGTTAAATTTTATTACCCATTCCTTTGTGTCTTTAACACCTACCATTGTATAGTTTGTTTTATCTGATAAAACGGAACTCGCCTGTACTATAAGAAAAGATTTAATTACCACTTTGTAAATACCTGTTGTATTTACAACAGTAGGACCTCGGAGTAGTGTGTAGTAGTGTTTGTTTAAGCTTTCTAACAACTGTCACTGTAGCTAAACCATCATCACCCAATCTGCCTCGTCTTAACTGTTGAGTAATACTCCACAACACCACTACACAAGTCTTAGATGTCCACCACTATACATGCCACACCACTACACAAGTCTTAGATGTGCACCACTATACATGCCTTGGGTGTCAACCAACACAAACAGCGCCACTTTCCGTGTGGTCAGAGATTCATTCAACCTGTACATTCCACTATTGTTAATCAGGCAGTCGCTGCTGTGGTGGCTCCTCACCACTTGTTTTTGCCTGCCATGGTGCCAACTGTGTCGTCGACCCATTACCATTAGAACTAGACCCGTGTCAGGTGATTCTCCTAGAGAAATCGTGAGCAACATACATGGGTGTACCTGAGCGTGATTCTTTGCCTCTTATTCCTCCCATGTTCAGTGAGGCGGGTAGAGGTCACTGGGTGTGGCATCACACCTAATCCCCTTGGTAAATTCTTCTCTCTAGTTCATTATTTACAAATACAAACTTTACTTTTTTGAATAGTATACAATGTGAGGTTTACATGTTATAAAAATTAAGTTCAAAGAATGCCACTAGCATGCCTGAGCATTTCGGGCATTAAGTATCTAGTTCATTCTTCGCTTTTCTACTTCATGTCCTTTTCCCATCTGGCTCATTCCTTCCGTTTCTGGTTAATTTCTTATGATGTTGGTTTAGTCCTCTAGTCTTTGGGTCATTTCTCTTACCTTTGGTTCATTCCTTCCGTTTGTGATTCATTCTTCGCGTCTCTGGTTCATTCGTGTAGTCTGTGGTTCATCACTAGCCGAGTTGTGTGGAGGCTAGTGACACCAGTATGCCGCGCCAGAGGTCACATGTCCCTGAACGTAAATAAGATAGAGTGCTGAACAGCACAGCTTTCTCCTTCGCACAGTCAAGGCTACTGGAGGAGCTAGTACAAGTCGTGTTTACCAATCTCACTAAAGGTCAATGTTACCGCAATATACCTAGCCTTGCTCCTGGGACCTCGACGTAAAGGTTAATGTTACAGTAATTTACGTAACGCTGCTTCAGAGACTTCGAGTACAGGTCAGTGTTACAGCAATGTGCATGGCCTTGTTCATGGGACCTCAAGGGCAAGGCCATTATTACCTGCATATGTGTAACCTTACTGGCGAGAGCTAGCCGGGGCAGAGGTATCTAATAATATCTTAGATACTCCCTGAGACTACGAGGTCAAGGTTAGTTATTTAAGATATGCGTCTTACCTTGCTTCTGAGATGCAGTCTTGATGGAATGTGAGGATGGGTTGAGGGTGTAGAGGATGGGTTCAGGGTATGGAGGCTGGGTTGAGGATTTAGTGGGGACATTAGGATATTAGCAAAACAGTGACCACAGTTATATCACTACATGTCCCATACTTCAGGTATATACATGTGTCTATCAACACTAGATGTCTCATGCTTCAGGTATACACATGTGTCTATCAACACTAGATGTCTCATTCTTCAGGTATACACGTGTCTATCAACACTAGATGTCCCTTGCTTCAGGTATACACATGTCTATCACCACTAGATGTTTCAGGTATACTTACACATGCCTGTCGATACCATCTTACCTTGCTTCTCACTTCAGTCTATCTGATGTCCTTTTGGACGAAAGTATAGAGAGGACCTTCTAACAGTGTTTTCACTGTTGTTATCCTGCACAGTTGTATTGTAGTAGGTTCGCCGGTCTTGTCCCGGCCCGGGTCTTTTCCAGATGGTGACCCGGCGTAGGCCCCCCAGGTGGGAGGTATCGCTCATCTTCTTTCTTCTGTCCTGTGCGGACGTCTTGCTATGGTCCCTCCGGATGGAGGGTGACATTATCTTCTCTCTTGCGCTGACTCCCCGGGGTGAGGAGTGTCACTGCACACTTGATATCACACAGGTATGATAGCACACTGGCCTACCGGGGTTACGACTGGCTTGCTATGAGTTCGCACTCCACTCTACTGAATTATCTGTCGACCACCAGAACAGGAGTAAGGGAGGATGCAGCTGGGTTGACCACCTGTCTACAGAGTACTCCAGAACAGAGGGCTTTATAAAGAGTAAAAGCTACAGAAGAGCAGCTCTACGGCTTCTGACTGTCACTTGGCCTCTACTGATGTTGAACCCAAAACAGCAATATAATAAATACATACATGTATATTTATGCTCTGTAATGTAGACAAAACAAAGAAAAAAACTGGGCACCTATATATTACAGACTTTAAAATTTAGTCTATCGGATGTGTAACGAACTTATGTGTTCTGATTAGAGGAAATGTGAAACCGAGGCAGCAGTGTATAACTGCAATAAAGCAATAGATTGCTTTGATTTATGTCAAGAAATATAAGTAACAATTGTCCCTCATTCAGATTATGTGGTGTAGTTCTGGTATCTATATTACAGAATGACGAATGCGATGGAAAACACACGGAAAATAAAGTTAATCTGAATTGGGAATCTTTCCTACGAAAATAAATTGAGCCTTGTGAACGTATGTTCTTGAGAAGTGTAGAATGACGGCATCTGACAGGTGGACAAATGAAAATATTTATACTAATTATAAAGATAGAACTGGAGTGAAACAAACTGCGCACATGTTTAGGTAGGTTTAAGTGTGGTAATGGTTGTGTATGTGTAGGACCTGCCTAACATGTACCACTTGAGAGCTTACTTTATATGTTCTGACAGGATAACTATTACCTCCTTTATCCTGTACCTTCCTGGATGACACTACTGTCCACCATGGACGCTTCACTAAGCAACTTCAGTTGCCGATGATGTCAACACCATCTTCTTATCTAATTACATACCTACAACGGTACTTGTACTAACCTGTAATTATAATAAATTACACAGAACATCACCGCCATTTTCTTTCACTACATCAATAACACCAAAGATGGAAAACTATTAACACTAAATAGTATAGGAAGGTCCCCTCCCTTCCTGGGTGAGGAGGAGCGTGACGGGTACTTGTTAGTCTAGGCTTTGTGGGAGGGAGTTATTAGGGCGTGAATGGCGACAAACCTACTTTCATTTTGCCTCCGGACAGCCACGTGCCTCCGCTGGTGTGTGTAAGTTTGACTTACCTAGACCTGTGTGTTTTTGGTGGGTGGAGACTGTTGCCCCGCCTTTTGGGTTGTCTTACCTAACATGTACTGGAGTCTGGCATTCCGGGCTCTTTCATACCTATTCTTAAACCTCTGAAATGGACTGTGCCTCTACCACTGCCGTATATATCTCGTTCCACTTCCCTACAATTTTAATACAAAATACGTTTTGATATAATGGCTCATTTGTTTTTAAGTTCCAGCTTTGCCCGCCCCCGCCCCTTCCTGGTTGTATCCTCTCGGAACAACCTATCTGCTGGCGCCTCTTTGGATTTTATACGTTGTAATCAAGTCCAGCCTTTCCCTTCTCATTTCCATAGGCGTCAGATTGAGTTCCTTGAGTCTCTTGACATATCGCATTCCATTCAGCTCCGGGATAAGTCTTGTTACAAACCTTTGCACCTTCTTTTGAACTTCAGCAGGTACTTGGTCACTTCAGCAGGTGCTTGGTCACTTCAGCAGGTACTTGGTCACTTCAGCAGGTACTTGGTCAGGTAAGGAATGCACTAATGACTCTCCTCATCCTGCTGCTATGCTGTGGCAATTGCCTCTATTTTTTTAAGGATAAAAATTGGCAATTATCAGCTACAAAGGTTGAGTGGTGTTTGAAAGTGGAGTTGTGTACGTTGAACAAGGTGTCAAACAATGGAGATATAGTCCGCTGGTGCAGTGTTGTGGGCGGTGTCTTGGATACAAAATACTGCCAAACGCATTACACAAAGCTTTTATATTTCACTGGAACATAATATCGTCGAGGTATTTAATTATTTCTACATATCAGTTCTCTCCTTTCAAACCTCTTGTTGACATTTGCCAAGAAACAACAATTTTACTCTGATATTTGTCATACGTTTTCAGTCACAACTTTCAGTGATCTTGGTTATTTTTGGTGTGTTAATTTGTAGTGTAGAGAGAGCTGACTAAGCTCAGCTTGGGTCAGCAGCGCTCCACTAATGCCACACTTCAAGTTCCCCGTGTTGACACACACTTCAAGTTCCCCGTGTTGACACACACTTCAAGTTCCCCGTGTTGACACACACTTCAAGTTCCCCGTGTTGACACACACTTCAAGTTCCCCGTGTTGACACACACTTCAAGTTCCCCGTGTTGACACACTTCAAGTTCCCCGTGTTGACACACACTTCAAGTTCCCCGTGTTGACACACACTTCAAGTTCCCGTGTTGACACACACTTCAAGTTCCCCGTGTTGAACACACTTCAAGTTCCCGTGTTGACACACACTTCAAGTTCCCCGTGTTGAACACACTTCAAGTTCCCGTGTTGACACACTTCAAGTTCCCCGTGTTGACACACACTTCAAGTTCCCCGTGTTGACACACACTTCAAGTTCCCCGTGTTGACACACACTTCAAGTTCCCCGTGTTGACACACACTTCAAGTTCCCCGTGTTGACACACACTTCAAGTTCCCCGTGTTGACACACATTCAAGTTCCCGTGTTGACACACAAATTCAATTTCCACGTGTTGCACACACTTCAGTTCCTGTGTTGATCAAATTCTAAGTTCCGTGTTGAAACACTTCAAGTTCCACGTCTTGCCACACTTCAAGTTCCCGTGTTGACACACACTTCAAGTTCCCCGTGTTGACACACACTTCAAGTTCCCCGTGTTGACACACACTTCAAGTTCCCCGTGTTGACACACACTTCAAGTTCCCCGTGTTGACACACTTCAAGCAAATACAAATATTAATAAAGCAAAGATACATGTTGCAGAACAAGCTTTGTTAAGAAAACGTTTCACTCTGTGTGGAGCTTTATCAAGTCATGATGTGATAAAGCTCTCCACAGGGCGAAACAGTGTTTCAGTGAAAGTCTGTTGTGTAACCTGTGTCTTTTCTGCACTATTGTTGAGAGTACGCCATTTGGATGTACACATAATGAAACACATTATCTTGTGTTGGAGGCTACGAGGTTTCTCTCTGCTCATACATCAATATTATAAACCTTAATAATAGGGTATGTATATATTTATATGTTTATTATCACCACTTCAACATTAGGAAGATAATTATTAAGGTTTTTTATAACTGTTGGTAAAAGAAAATTTACTTTTATTCCTCGTTCTTAAATTTAAGTTTTACCTCAGATGTTTTTTTACTATTTTTTTTATACATTCTTGTATTATATTTTTTTTCGTGTGCGGTAAACTGTTTTGTGTAGGTTAATTTATTGTTAAGGCCCAGAGGCTGTCCGGATTATTAATAGTTGTGCCTATCAGTATTTTTACATTTCTAACAATGCCTGGTTGACCAGGCAAGCACCAGACGAGCCTGGCCCATGGCCGGGCTCAGAGAGTAGAGAAACTCTCGAAACTCTTCAAAGGTAAAGGTATATATACTGTGTATTATGCAGTAATCGTGACGAGCGATACAAGATGCAAAACAACCACAGGGGGGGGATGAATGATAGCTCTAGGTCTTTCGTGTTGCAATCAACACATTAGGAGCTTACGATGTTGCAGGGAAGAGGATGAAGTCCAAGCAAATTCGTTCAGAGAACGAAGCAAAAACGTTTCCCTGAACGAATTTGCTTGGTCTTCCTCCTCTTTTCTGCAACATTGCAAGCTCGTGATGTGTTGATTACAATACGAAAGGCCTAGAGCTATCATTCAACTCCCCCCCCCCGTCGTTCTTTGCATACTGTGTATGTAAACACTGATGAGTAGACCTTTGTAGTTATTGTGTTATTTTCTCTTGTCTACATAACATTTCTTCATTATTATTCGTACATTGTTACACTTCCTTTGGTGTATAGAAATATTTCAAGTTGGCTGAATCTTCTTAGAGTCAGGTGGCCGAGTGGTTAACGCACTGGCCTGTGAGGTTTAGGACTGAACTTGCCATGGGTTCATACCCCACCCGTTCCATGATTGGTATATTGTTACGTCAGGTAATACTGACTCAACACTAGCAACAAGTCAGGGTTTATCAACGCCACTTACAGAGTTCAACAGGTGAATCACATGTACACAACAGTTGCAGCTCTATGGCAACTTGCAACACGTCTCACTTTCTATTATTGTCCAGCTGCTGTTGTTACTTCCGGCTGACACTCACTGCCTCTCACGCGGACCGATCTCAGATCATAATAAATAAATAAATAATTCATGTTAAGCGCTAAACCTATTTGGGTTATTCAGCGCAATACTTTGTGAGGTTTGATCCTCCGTCTGCTGGGCGCGAGACAGACACGCTCTCTATTTGTACTCACCTAAGTGTCTCGATCTCAGATCAGACCTTCCACATTAGAAAGAATAAGAGCGATCAGGGAATGTATGTTGTATGTAAGAAGGAGTTTTTAAGAATATCTGTCATTTTATGGTGTATGACCCATATGGATTTAGGTCTTGTTTTTTAATGATAATAATAAGCTGCCATCTTATGTGTTCACATTGTAATATCACCGTCGCTTCTACACGATCTTCATTCATCTTAAAGAAGCAACGTACATAAGAAGACTGCTTGTCGTAACGTAAGACAGGATTAGTAATGCTACTAAAGTGCAAAACATTGAACACGTTTCTGTTTGGCACACACATGAGGACGGTATATAGAGGAGAGTTAACTTTAATCCACATTATAGGGGTTAAACCTTCAGAACCTTGTGAGAATGTTACAGTGGTGACATATCAGTGTTGATGTCTCTGCAACATCATGCAAGAAGGGGCTACCTCTTGACTCCTTCCCTCGAGTGAGGCGCCTTGATGCCACTGAAGGGCTCTTGATTCAGGGAAACAAACTTGCCCTTCCCTTGAATCGAAACTGATTGTCTCCCCGTCCCCATGCGGTGTGTGACCTCTACGTATTGTGACTCCTGCGTGTTTAGCGCTTTTAAAATTCTTTCCAGAGGAGTGTTCCTCTGTACCTGAGAGGGGAGGGGGGCAGGAGGAGATGCTTGTACATTTGAACACATTGCAGGTTCACCTTGCACATGTTGAGTTAGTATCCGGAGGAAGGAGCGTCACTTGTGTGTCCCACACATGGCAATGCTGCCACATGTTTCGTCACAACACCAACATGCCATACGTCACACACCAGCAATATGATGCCAAACAACATGTCACATACCACATGGTGTCACCACAACACTGTAGTTATCATGCAGCAGTACACACTATCAGAGACAGAGTGGGCGGAGAGTGTAACAATACGTGATTTTCTGTTAGTTTCATTTCAGTGTTTACATATGCCCCTTCTTTAAATATTATTGTCAATTTCTCTTGCTACTCTCTCTCTCTCTCAGCCTCTCTTTCCTCCTATTCCTCTTCCCACTGCCTTCTTCCCTAGCTGCTGACTACCCAATATCGAGACAGTCATCAAATAGAGGTTACTTTTGGTGCAAATTTAGGTAGCCTGGAATTACTAGATCAGTGCTCAGTGCCTAGCACTGTTTTGTACACACATTGTTTAGCATTCAACAGTTGTCTCTGGCATTCATACACATTATCAGGCTAGTACACTTGTTTACACACACACAAACTCCGTACATTCCAACATACACCCGAATACATCATACATCTTACAAAACTCCAGCATACACACGCTTGTTTTATATATATATATATATATATATATATATATATATATATATATATATATATATATATATATATATATATATATTGTGTGTGTGTGTGTGTGTCACCCGTGGACGGTGACACATCCGCACTACGCTACTCTGAGAACTCTCTCCCTGCTTTAGTTGCTCTCTTGCAACATTGCAAAGCTCCTGATGACGCACTGACAAGTGTGAATGTACTTGAGCTAAAGATTTCCACCCCCTTGACTTGTCTTGCATATATATATATATATATATATATATATATATATATATATATATATATATATATATATATATATATATGTCATGTGCAACCTAACTCATCATACACTCAGTCATACTGTGACTGGTAGCACGGTTGTGTTAGGCGAAAGTTTCTGAATAAATTTAAAGTAACATCCTGACTGGTAAATTTCAGCAGCTCATTCTTATTTTTTTTGTTTTCAGGTGAGTGAGTGATCCATTGTGCACTTGTTGAACTGTTGAACGAGGCGCTGCTGCCTTGTTCACTGTTGAACGAGGCGCTGCTGCCTTGTTCACTGTTGAACGAGGCGCTGCTGCCTTGTTCACTGTTGAACGAGGCGCTGCTGCCTTGTTCACTGTTGAACGAGGCGCTGCTGCCTTGTTCACTGTTGAACGAGGCGCTGCTGCCTTGTTCACTGTTGAACGAGGCGCTGCTGCCTTGTTCACTGTTGAACGAGGCGCTGCTGCCTTGTTCACTGTTGAACGAGGCGCTGCTGCCTTGTTCACTGTTGAACGAGGCGCTGCTGCCTTGTTCACTGTTGAACGAGGCGCTGCTGCCTTGTTCACTGTTGAACGAGGCGCTGCTGCCTTGTTCACTGTTGAACGAGGCGCTGCTGCCTTGTTCACTGTTGAACGAGGCGCTGCTGCCTTGTTCACTGTTGAACGAGGCGCTGCTGCCTTGTTCACTGTTGAACGAGGCGCTGCTGCCTTGTTCACTGTTGAACGAGGCGCTGCTGCCTTGTTCACTGTTGAACGAGGCGCTGCTGCCTTGTTTACGATGCTGATGCGGAAATAATGTGAGTAATGTTTTAATACCCTTGTCTTCACTGTGATGTTTTCAGTGATTCACTGTTACTAATGTTTGCTGGGTGTATCAACTTCACTGTGTACTCATCATTCTCACTGGATGAACTGGTCATTGATCAACACTGAGTGAAGAGCTTAGAGCTGTGAATAATGTTTATGTAAAGGTTGCTGCTGTGTTTACCACACGAGCAGATTGTTAGTGGTGTGTATGTTCGTACCCATGAGCTGTGCATGACTGCATGGGTCATTTGGTTGCGTAGTTTTTCTAACCTTGCCCCTCCCCTTCTTCTTCTTACATCCTTAACATAGATTCTTTCTACCCTGTCTATAACCTGAAGGATTTTGTATGTCGTAATCATATCCACTCTAGTTATTCATTTCTACCAACTCAGGAATCAGGTTGAATTCAATCCTATGGACTTTGAGTTTTGTGTTTTATTAGATGGTTGTTCCAAACAGGTGTTGTATACTCAAGAAGGGTCTTATGTGTGATGTGTATTAGGGATGTATCGGATGTGAAAATTTAGATATCCGCGGATGTGTTAACTGATGTCTTACTTACTCATTCTGCGGATGCGGATGTAAGAAATTGTGCGGATGTTCCGCGGATTTCGGATGCGAATGTATATGTGGATATCTGTTTGCAGTGAAATACGGATGCGGATACGGATTCGGATATCCGATACATCACTAATGTGTATGTGAATGTCATTCGTGTGTTTGAGTTTACTTCGTGCTGTTGGTATTACTTTTGTGACGCATGACTCACGCACGCACTGTTGATCATTCCTAGGTGTTTTTTCTGTTTCCGTGCATGCACAGGAATCCTGATCAGCAAAACGCATATAGCTATGAGGGTACTTTTACCAAATTCAACTTCAACAACAAGAACATCAACTGGGATCTGGTAAACTATGCCCTAAATGAAACATGTTGGGAAGATATCTTGAATTACATGGACCCTAACCAGTGCCTTGAAAAGATTAACCTCCTGGTAGCTGAAGTATGTTCAAGGCATATTCCTCTACGAAAAAAGAAGAGAAGAAGTAAACAGGAGAGAGAGAGACGCTCCCTATACAGGAGAAGACGAAGAATCACTGAGCTCTTCAAGAATGCCGGACTATCTGATTCACGGAAGGAAGCGCTAACCAGGGAAGTGGAAAATATTGAGCTAAAGTTAAGGGACTCATACAGGATCCAGGAGAGTTAAGAGGAGCTAAAAGCGATTAGTGAAATTGAAAGAAATTCGAAATATTTCTTTTCATATGCCAAAAACAAGGCAAAAACCACTTCTAGTATAGGGCCCCTGCTCAGACAAGACGGATCTTACACAGATGACAACAAAGAAATGAGTGAGATACTGAAATCTCAATATGACTCTGTGTTCAGCGAACCACTAATCCGTCTAAAGATAAAAAATCCAAACAATTTTTTCATGAATGAGCCTCAAAACCCTGCCAATGTATGCCAAATTTCTGACATAACCCTAACCCCTCTAGACTTTGAGAAAGCCATCAACGACATGCCCATGCACTCAGCCCCAGGCCCAGACTCGTGGAACTCTGTGTTCATTAAGAACTGCAAGAAACCACTCTCACGAGCCCTAAGTATGCTATGGAGAAGGATCTTAGACACAGGCGAGATTCCAGTCACTAAAAACAACGGATATAGCCCCACTCCATAAAGGTGGCAGCAAAGCAGTAGCTAAGAACTGTAGACCAATAGCTTTAACGTCACATATCATAAAAATCTTTGAAAGAGTTCTAAGAAGCAGGATAGCAAACCACCTGGACTCCCAAAAATTGCACACTCCAGGGCAACATGGTTTTAGAGCAGGTCGCTCCTGCCTCTCGCAACTGCTGGACCACTATGATATGGTCTTAGATGCTCTGGAAAACAAACAGAATGCAGATGTAGTATACACAGATTTTGCAAACCCCTTTGACAAGTGCGATCATGGTGTAATAGAACACAAAATGCGTGCTAAAGGGATAACTGGCAAAGTAGGCAGATGGATCTTCAACTTTCTAACCAATCGAACATAAAGAGTAGTGGTAAACAGAGTTAAATCGGATGCTGCTATAGTGAAGAGCTCTGTCCCACAAGGCACAGTACTCGCACCCTGTTCCTCATTCTCATATCAGACATAGACAGGGATGTAAACCACAGCACTGTATCATCCTTTGCAGATGATACTAGGATCTGCATGAGAGTGTCATCCATTGAGGACACGGCAAATCTCCAAGAAGATATAAACCAAGTTTTCCAATGGGCAACAGAGAACAATATGATGTTCAATAAAGACAAATTCCAACTACTCCGTTATGGAAAACTGGAGGAAATAATAACCAGGACTGAGTATATTACAAACTCTAATCACACAATAGAGCGGAAAAGTAATGTGAAGGACCTGGGTGTGGTAATGTCCGAAGACCTCACTTTCAAGGACCACAACAATGCCACTATTACATCTGCGAGGAAACTGATAGGATGGATAATGAGAACATTCAAGACAAGAGATGCTAAGCCATTGATGATCCTTTTTAAATCACTTGTTCTCTCTAGGCTGGAATACTGCTGTACATTAACATCCCCATTCAAGGCAGGTGAAATTGCAGATATAGATAATGTATAGAGAACCTTTACTGCACGTATAAGTTCCATTAAGCACTTTAACTACTGGGAACGCCTGGAAGCACTAGACTTATATTCACTGGAGCGCAGGCGAGAGAGATGTATCATAATCTACACCTGGAAGATTCTGGAGGGACTGGTCCCTCCAAAAGTTTGCTGAAAGAGTTGATTTTCGAAAGAGAAACATGTAAAGCCCACACATAGTTCAACAAGGTCGATGAAATCGCTGGCTGGAAGAGGAAGATCAAGCGAGTCGTCAATTTTCCTATGCACACAGAAATCAGTCCATACGAAAGCAAAAGACTTGGCAGACGGTGCAACGTACCCCCAGTGAAAAGTAGGGGCGCCACTGGTACACTAAGAGAAAACACAATAAGTGTCCGGGGCCCAAGACTGTTCAACAGCCTCCCACCAACCATAAGGGGCATTACCAGTAGACCTCTGGTTGTCTTCAAGAGGGAGCTGGACAGATACCTAAAGTCAGTGCCTGATCAGCCGGGCTGTGGTTCGTACGTTGGACTACGTGCAGCCAGCAGTAACAGCCTCTTTGATCAGGCCCTGATCCATCGGGAGGCCTGGTCATAGACCGGACCGCGGGGACGTCGACCCCCGGAATGCCCTCCAGGTAGACTCCAGGTGAGCTTATTTTCCCCTAGGTGTGTGTGTGTGTGTGTGTGTGTGTTAGGGTGCCACACAGGAAGGCAGGATATAACTCACAGTACCAAAGGAGTGTTGCTAGTTATAAGTTGCCTGTGTGAGCGTCACCACCACAGCTTCCCCTCCTCCGTAGCACCAGCAACACTGCTGCTGCTACTAACACTTCTACGTCGCACCAGCAACACTGCTACTGCTGCTACACCTCTACGTCGCGCCAGTAACACTGTAGCTGCTGCTACACCTCTACGTCGCCCTCTTCTCCCACCATACAACCTTGTACTAAATAATACGTATCTTTATTTTAGAAATCTATTGCTCTAAACTCAATCATAAATAAACCTGGTAAAGATGAGCAACAATATTAGTGCTCTTTAATTTGTACTTGTGAGTAAGAGTGGACACTTCCTGGGCCAGTTATGCACCACTCGCAGTGACCATTACTGGCAGTGACTGTCAGTGTTAGTGCCACCACTGCCAGAACGTGTGCTTTAATGTGAACACTGCGAAAATATATATATATAGTGAATGTACAGTTTAGTAGGTGGTGACGGTGGGCGTCAAGGAGCAGCATCAGGTGGAGGTTGACCTGTCAAGGAGCAGCATCAGGTGGAGGTTGACCTGACAAGGAGCAGCATCAGGTGGAGGTTGACCTGACAAGGAGCAGCATCAGGTGGAGGTTGACCTGTCAAGGAGCAGCATCAGGTGGAGGTTGACCTGTCAAGGGGCAGCATCAGGTGTAGGTTGACCTACCAAGGAACAGCATCAGGTGGAGATTGACCTGTCAAGGAGCAGCATCAGGTGGAGGTTGACCTGTCAATGAGCAGCATCAGGTGGAGGTTAACCTGCCAAGGAACAGCATCAGGTGGAGATTGACCTGTCAAAGAGCAGCATCAAGTGAAGGTTGACCTGTCAAGGAGGTCAAGCAGTATGTTGACGGATCACCTACACTCAGTGATCCAGGCGGTAGCGCAGACGGTAGCGCAGCAGTACGCCAGGTGGAGTGTACACTCCTGCGACATTGACGAAGAGGAGGCTCAGGAACCCAAGCAGGTAGGTACTGTGTTCCCCTGCACCTGTGTAGCAGGTAGGTACTGTTCCCTTGCACTTGCGTGGCAGGAATCAACTCCGTCATACCTGCGTGGTGCCCTAGCAGGTATGTATGTTCTCCAGCAGACAGAGTGGTAGGTAGGTGATGGAGGGCGGGAGACCAGGTGGGTCTTGACTAATTATCTTTATCATCACTAGCAAATCGGCATTCGTTGATGTATCCTACCACCACTTTTGACGTTTTACAACAACGGTTTTGACGTTTCACGCTGCTAGCTTAACGTTTAACACTACCAATTTTGACATTCCACAACACCAGTTTTCCCTCATTACACTTCTCATCTCTTTGAATCGCATTTTTATTTTTCCTGTTGGTCTCCAAAGATTTTAATATTGCCGAAATTTCATTGAAAATTAACCAAACCAATATAAAACTTTATTCTGAAAAAAAATGGGTTAACTTCAGTGAAGTTGTCATACGAAACCATTGCTCTTTAGTCGCCCTGAGGAGTCACTAGAACTTTGTGACCCGGTTTGACCTCGCCTGGGAAGGAGGGAGGGTTCACGACTGCTGCTTCTTCACAGGACCTCACCCTCGGTCTCATTGTTACACTGTCCTTACCTCACTAAGGATGTCATTTGTTTATGCCAAGAGAAGTGTAAAGAGAAGAGTAGAGACGGTGGTGGCCAGAGTTGCTTTAAAAGACATGTTTATGTGGCAGGTTGGTGTAGCAACCTGGGTGGCATACAACACCGACAATATGAAAAACTAGACATGTGCAACATCTGGGTATCTTTGATTTGTAAACGTTTCGCCATCCAGTGGCTTTATCAATGCAATACAAGGACATAATGTGAAGACTGTAGAAGTATATGCAAAAGACGAGGTAATCAGTCCATCAGTCTTGGAGTAGGTGATGAGCACCGTAGTCTTGAAGAATGTAAAGTGTGTGGAGAGGAGGACAAACACACTCTTCAGCACTATATCATAGTGATGAGCACCGTAGTCTTGAAGAATGTAAAGTGTGTGGAGAGGAGGACAAACACACTCTTCAGCACTATATCATAGTGATGAGCACCGTAGTCTTGAAGAATGTAAAGTGTGTGGAGAGGAGGACAAACACACTCTTCAGCACTATATCATAGTGATGAGCACCGTAGTCTTGAAGAATGTAAAGTGTGTGGAGAGGAGGACAAACACACTCTTCAGCACTATATCATAGAATACAGCATAGTACACGATTATGGAATTAATATACAGTCATACAAGAGTAGTGTCAGAACGTTGTAACTAAAGTTGACAGCATATTACAAAGACATGCAGAAATTGCTGCAATTACATAATATTTTTCAATGATAATGGCATCTGTACACTGAAGCTGTAATATACTGTCTTTATGGTAGTATGTTCACTCGCATGATGAGTGCCACTGTCCACTACTATCTTTATGGTAGAAGATTCACTCACATGAGTGCCACTGTCCAGTACTGTCTTTATGGTAGTATGTTCACTCGCATGATGAGTGCCACTGTTCCACTACTTCTTTATGGTGGAAGATTCACTCACATGATGAGTGCCACTGTCCGGTACTGTCTTTATGGTGGAATGTTCACTCACATGATGAATGCCATTGACCAGAACTCGCCCTCAAGGTATGTAACTAGGTTCTGCTGTGCCTCAGTCCAGGCTGTGCCGCTCTAGGTTCCCGGCTGTGCCGCTCTCTAGGTTCCCAGGCTGTGCCGCTCTCTAGGTTCCCAGTGTCCCTCTGGTTCGGCTGCGCTCTCTGGTCCCGGCTGTGCTTCTGGTTCCCTGGCTGTGCCGCTCTCTAGGTTCCCTGGCTGTGCCGCTCTCTAGGTTCCCAGGCTGTGCCCTCTCTGGTTCCCGGCTGTGCCGCTCTAGGTTCCCAGGCTGTGCCGTCTGGTTCCCGGCTGTGCCGCTCTCTAGGTTCCCAGGCTGTGCCGCCTCTAGGTTCCGGCTGTGCCGCTCTAGGTTCCCTGGCTGTGCCGCTCTCTAGGTTCCCAGGCTGTGCCGCTCTCTAGGTTCCCAGGCTGTGCCGCTCTCTAGGTTCCCTGGCTGTGCCGCTCTAGGTTCCCTGGCTGTGCCGCTCTCTAGGTTCCCTGGCTGTGACGCTCTCTAGGTTCCCTGGCTGTGCCGCTCTCTAGGTTCCCTGGCTGTGCCGCTCTCTAGGTTCCCTGGCTGTGCCGCTCTCTAGGTTCCCTGGCTGTGCCGCTCTCTAGGTTCCCTGGCTATGCCGCTCTCTAGGTTCCCAGGCTGTGCCGCTCTCTAGGTTCCCTGGCTGTGCCGCTCTCTAGGTTCCCTGGCTGTGCCGCTCTCTAGGTTCCCAGGCTGTGCCGCTCTCTAGGTTCCCTGGCTGTGCCGCTCTCTAGGTTCCCTGGCTGTGCCGCTCTCTAGGTTCCCTGGCTGTGCCGCTCTCTAGGTTCCCTGGCTGTGCCGCTCTCTAGGTTCCCTGGCTGTGCCGCTCTCTAGGTTCCCAGGCTGTGCCGCTCTCTAGGTTCCCAGGCTGTGCCGCTCTCTAGGTTCCCTGGCTGTGCCGCTCTCTAGGTTCCCTGGCTGTGCCGCTCTCTAGGTTCCCTGGCTGTGCCGCTCTCTAGGTTCCCTGGCTGTGCCGCTCTCTAGGTTCCCTGGCTGTGCCGCTCTCTAGGTTCCCGGCTGTGCCGCTCTCTAGGTTCCCTGGCTGTGCCGCTCTCTAGGTTCCCAGGCTGTGCCGCTCTCTAGGTTCCCTGGCTGTGCCGCTCTCTAGGTTCCCTGGCTGTGCCGCTCTCTAGGTTCCCTGGCTGTGCCTCTCTCTAGGTTCCCAGGCTGTGCCGCTCTCTAGGTTCCCTGGCTGTGCCGCTCTCTAGGTTCCCTGGCTGTGCCGCTCTCTAGGTTCCCTGGCTGTGCCGCTCTCTAGGTTCCCTGGCTGTGCCGCTCTCTAGGTTCCCTGGCTGTGCCCTCTCTAGGTTCCCTGGCTGTGCCGCTCTCTAGGTTCCCTGGCTGTGCCGCTCTCTAGGTTCCCTGGCTGTGCCGCTCTCTAGGTTCCCTGGCTGTGCCACTCTCTAGGTTCCCTGGCTGTGCCGCTCTCTAGGTTCCCTGGCTGTGCCGCTCTCTAGGTTCCCTGGCTGTGCCGCTCTCTAGGTTCCCTGGCTGTGCCTCTCTCTAGGTTCCCTGGCTGTGCCGCTCTCTAGGTTCCCAGGCTGTGCCGCTCTCTAGGTTCCCTGGCTGTGCCGCTCTCTAGGTTCCCTGGCTGTGCCGCTCTAGGTTCCCTGGCTGTGCCGCTCTCTAGGTTCCCTGGCTGTGCCGCTCTCTAGGTTCCCTGGCTGTGCCTCTCTCTAGGTTCCCTGGCTGTGCCGCTCTCTAGGTTCCCAGGCTGTGCCGCTCTCTAGGTTCCCTGGCTGTGCCGCTCTCTAGGTTCCCAGGCTGTGCCGCTCTCTAGGTTCCCTGGCTGTGCCGCTCTCTAGGTTCCCTGGCTGTGCCGCTCTCTAGGTTCCCTGGCTGTGCCGCTCTCTAGGTTCCCTGGCTGTGCCTCTCTCTAGGTTCCCTGGCTGTGCCGCTCTCTAGGTTCCCAGGCTGTGCCGCTCTCTAGGTTCCCTGGCTGTGCCGCTCTCTAGGTTCCCTGGCTGTACTGTAACATTATGTTGGTGTGGTTGTGCGTCACAGGCTTTTCTCTCTATGTGTACGTTAAGGTCGTATTGTCTTGCTGAAGACGCTGTATCCTGTCGTAAGTCTTAGTCATACCATGAATCTTCAGTGCTTCCACGAAAAACATCCCGTTAATGACTATGACTGGGGCCTGGTGATTGTGGTTCTGTGATTGGTGCCTGGTGATTGTGGTTCTATGGTTGGTACCTGGTGATTGTGGTTCTGTGATTGGTGCCTGGTGATTGTGGTTCTATGGTTGGTACCTGGTGATTGTGGTTCTATGGTTGGTGCCTGGTGATTGTGGTTCTATGGTTGGTACCTGGTGATTCTGGTTCTGTGGTTGGTGCCTGGTGATTGTGATTCTGTGGTTGGTGCCTGGTGATTGTGATTCTGTGATTGGTGCCTGGTGATTGTGGTTCTATGGTAAATTACAGCAACGGGTAGAGTCTGTCGTAATGTACAGAAGTGGTGAAGCCAGTAGTGACTTGTCAGTGAGGCGTCCATGGTGCCTTCCTTCCGGTGTTCACTGATGGCGTTTTCCCGTGTTCAACGATGTTAAAAATCTTCCCTAAACTCCAGTGTGTTTATTTACAAACACTTTCATGTTTTTATTTGTTGGTGTGACCTTTGACTTTCACTCTTGGGTTTCACAAACTTCCTGTCACATGACCTTGTACGACCTTAGCTGTGACCTGGCGTGACCCCTGCAGGTCGTCTTTGACTTGAAGTTTGCAATTACGTCGCTGTTGTGGAGCATGTGATTGACGTGATAATGTGTATATGTGTGGGGGGAGGGGGGGGCTGAATGTGTGGTGTACCATGGTTGTCTCCGTGCAGGAGTGAGCATGACTGACCATCTTGTGCATGACTTAAGTCACCATGTTAGCCACTGAGCACATAGCTGGTCACACCTGGGTGCCTGGCGGGGCTCTGCTCTAACATGTGATGCTGGTCACAGTCTTGCATGACAAACATTAAGGTCAGAGTAGCATCTTCCCTAGTGATGGACTCCCAAGCACGCAGCCTTCAGCTAGTTCTCACCAGCTGACCCACCAACCCAGCTGACCCACCAACCCAGCTGACCCACCAACCCAGCTGACCCACCAACCCAGCTGACCCACCAACCCAGCTTACCAAGCAACCCAACTGAACAACCAACGTAGCTTCCTCAGTAAAGCCCGCGTAAGTAGAGGTTCGTAAGAGTTACCTGTCATCTTACGTGTTCATGATGCAAAAGACAAGATGATCAATCCTGCCAGTGTAACAGATTAACATGTTTTCATTTCGCACACACCTGGCAAGATAGTAGTACCTCCCTGAATGGTCGCAGTCCATCAGCTTACTACCTTGTAGGTAGTGTCGGATAGTTTCAGTGACCTCTGTAATTTTTGTGTTTAATCTTTGTTGACATTGTGCGGGGGTGAGGCAGCAGCGTTATGGACTCAAGGTTACAGCAGGAAGGAGCGATCCCATGAACAAGGTACTTCGTAGTCACACTTGTAACAGGCGTGTGAAAAGCAACTTTAGGTAACAGTTCAGCTCTTATAACCTTCCTATGTTGTGACTTCTTGTCACTACCTCGCTGCACACTGCTGTACTGCTACGCTAGCATTTTTTCTTACACCAAGTCCCTGCCCCTCAACAATAAGGATTTCCCCTACTTTAATTTTCTCCCCTCTCCCCTGTAACGCCTTCCCTTGCTTGTGCAGCAAGTGACAAGTGTGCAACAAGTGCCAAGTGTGCAGCAAGTGCCAAGTGTGCAAGACGACGACCAGCAACATGCCTCCTGGGCTCCTTACATCATTAGCATAAACACTATTGCGTACTCTTGATATTTTTTGCCTGTAAGGATTTGTTAAAGCTACAGATACATTGCTAGATGTTGCAACGCTGAGTGGCACTGATGTTACATCATGGGTGGCACTGATGTTGCTTGAGTATCAGATGTTGTTGTGGGAGGGGAAGGCGTCACAGGCAGGGATCAGAGGTGTCCTGAAGCACTAAGGTTCTTCACAAGTATAGTTCTCATAAGCTCGCTTTTATCTCTTGTTTTTATCTTGGAAGACGGATGAGTGACTAGTGGCCAGTGACAGACAGTGAGTGACTAGTGGTCAGTGACAGACAGTGATTGACTAGTGGTCAGTGACAGACAGTAAGTGACTAGTGGTCAGTGACAGACAGTGAGTGACTAGTGGTCAGTGACAGACAGTGAGTGACTAGTGGCCAGTGACAGACAGTGAGTGACTAGTGGTCAGTGACAGACAGTGAGTGACTAGTGGTCAGTGACAGACGGTGAGTGACTAGTGGTCAGTGACAGACAGTGACTAGTGGTCAGTGACAGACGGTGAGTGACTAGTGGTCAGTGACAGTGAGTGACTGGAGTGTAGAACTACTGGGTAGTACTGTTAGTAGTGCTCACAGTTCTTGTATCATAAACACGTCACAGCCAGCTAAATATAACAGCACACTTCTATTGACATTCATTACAGACCTACCTTTATTTTACTTTTTGTTATAGTTCTTATTCATGAAATACTTGGTTTCCACTTTATTATGCCCCTGGTCTGAGACCTGACACAAGGACCGATGATTCCTGACCCATTAACATGATAAATATTATAATCAAATGTAGTAAAGTACCTTTATTTTTATTGATTTATTTTCCTTATGTTGATTCGTGTTTGATGTTGAAATGTTGAGTGTAAATCTTAGCACATCAACATTGACATACGTATACACAAAATTTGTGTATACATGTTTGAGTCATGTGCGTGAACAGCTAGTGTTACAGTGTACTGGGTGGCGTAACATGTTAATGTACTGGGTGGCGTTGTTACAGTGTACTAGGTAGCGTAACATGATGCTACAGTGTACTGGGTGGTGTAACATTATGTTACAGTGTACTAGATAGCGTAACATAGTGAGTAACGGTCTCTGAAATTTCAAGGAATGAAGGCAAGTGTTGAAACGTTTGCCTTATACGTACACTGTAAAACAGTGTGATGCAGTACAAGGAGTATACACAAATAACCCGCACATAGAAGAGAGGAGCTTACCACGACGTTTTTTTTTTTTACCCTCTGTGTTCTTGCCTCTACCCTATGTGGGCAACTAGCTCCCTTGCAGTGCTCCTCTTTCCTAGAATATGACTGACTCTACTACGACTACTACTTCTACTACCACTACTACTTCCACTATTACTCCACCACTTTCTTGTTCCCGTCCCTGTCTCCTGGCCTCTACATATAGTACCCCCTCCCTTCTTTTTGTTAGTGTGACTTTGTAAATGGTCCAAGTGTGACCGAAACGTCGTGGTAAGCCCCTCTCTTCTATGTGCGGGTTGTGTGTGTATTGTTCCAGTCACGGTATTGTGCCTTTTTGTTATTCAGTACAAGGAGCATCAACACTGAGTGAAGGACTTAAACTCTGCTGGATCAGATGAGCCTCTCACTCATCCACGCTCCCTCACTATATATATATATATATATATATATATATATATATATATATATATATATATATATATATATATATATATATATATATATATAAGTTGGTTTATTGTTGAAGGTTGCTGTTGGTCTACTGTATAGTTGGTCTATAGCTGAGGGTGTGTTCTTGGGCTGAGTGCATCACCCAACATTAGGGTGTGAGACACGTGTGCAGGAAGTAGTGGAGTGCACAAGGTCACGCACAGGTAAACACCCTGAGGATGGCAGAGAGGTGGGTGTAAGCACCCCGCAGATGGCACACAGGTGGGTGTAAACACTGAGCACAACACACAGCAAACAGTCACGTCCCCATGCATCAGGCACGCATGCAACAATGCTATCTCATACCAGTTGCAGGCAAGTACACCCAGAGCTGTTGAGGCTGGCATGCAACTGTATGAGGAAGGTGTAGTCTCCGGATCCATGCAAGGAATCACTAGAAAACGAGTAACATTAATGATGTACAACCTTCCACCTTGAGAATAACACTATGATATACACGTTTGTGTTGGCATTCATCATGAATGTGTTGGCACACATGTTGAATGTGTACTGGTGTGCTGCGAAAACTGTTAGCTGTTGTGAGGCAGATTTTACGCAGTGTGATGGCAGATTTTTGTCTGTTTTAGGTTGTGGCGCTGCCATGAGATAATATTGAAATCCTTGAGAGCTTCCTGAAGGACCTTGTCAAGACAGGAGGAGGAGGGAGAAGATGCACCTAGGTATGGTCGGGCTTGTGTTCAGACATTGGTAGAATTTGATTCACTCGACAAAATACAAGAGGTTAGGCTAAAAAAAAAATTCTCAGTTAAGAAAATGCTAATAAAAATACAAGAGTATATCTTCATTATCCACCTCCTACTCTAGGACCCTTTGTGGGAGGGAGAGAGAGAGGGGGGAAGAGAGTAAGAGAGAGTAGGGTGTGGTGGTGACTACCATCGACCAAGTACTCAACCCTCATGGTCGTTTCCATCAGTAAGATTCCTTGACTGCCTCAACCAGTTTGTTCTTGAAATGCGTCAAGCTTAATGTATTTTTAATACCTTGGACAATAGAAACATTGTGTTAATGCAACACTCAAGGTTAAATACTGGCAGCAGCTGCCCGCATGGGTACGACCATGTGGGAGCCAGGAATATCTGAAAACACTGCTTCAAATAAGAGTGTTATAAAGGAACGACCTGGAGACAGTCCAGGCCCAATATATGTTCAGTTTTGAATTGTAGCAATGCTCTTTCTCCCAGTCAATTACAATTTTAGAGGTGGAGTCAAGAGCTGGAGCTTCCCCTTCCCTGGCAAGCTCAAATAGGTAATTACAAATTATATACTAGTGAATACTTAAAAATATAAGGAAAGGTGAGAGACTGAAGGCTGGCACAAGGTACAGTTCTGTATCTTGAAGTATAAACACTGAAGACAGGAAGCCACAGTTATGGCGCTCATATTACAACTACAAATAAGTAATCACACGCAGGTAATTATAACAGAATACAGCATTTAGGTTCTCTACAAAGTGATACAATGAGAATGTAAGTTCATGTAATTAATAGATTTGTATCTCAGAAGGAAGACTTATAAAGAACAAAGGCACAGTACCGTGACTGTCATACATAAATAACCCTCACATAGGACACACCAACTTACTACCACGTTAGCTCCCTCATTTTTTTCTGTTAGAGTGACTTTGTAAATAGTCAAGTCGGACCGAAACGTCGTCGTAAGTCTCACCCTCCCTTGTGTGCGAGTTATTTGTGTAAGGAAGGCCTTTGGTCGTCGTAAGTTCCCCCCTCCCTTGTGTGCGAGTTATTTGTGTAAGGAAGGCCTTTGGTCGGGGTAAGTCTCCCCCTCCCTTGTGTGCGAGTTATTTGTGTAAGGAAGGCCTTTGGTCGGGGTAAATCCCCCCCTCCCTTGTGTGCGAGTTATTTTTGTAAGGAAGGCCTTTGGTCGGGGTAAGTCTCCCCCTCCCTTGTGTGCGAGTTATTTGTGTAAGGAAGGCCTTTGGTCGGGGTAAGTCTCCCCTCCCTTGTGTGCGAGTTATTTGTGTAAGGAAGGCCTTTGGTCGGGGTAAGTCTCCCTCCCTTGTGTGCGAGTTATTTGTGTAAGGAAGGCCTTTGGTCGGGTAAATCCCCCTCCCTTGTGTGCGAGTTATTTGTGTAAGGAAGGCCTTTGGTCGGGGTAAATCACCCCCTCCCTTGTGTGCGAGTTATTTGTGTAAGGAAGGCCTTTGGTCGGGGTAAATCCCCCCCTCCCTTGTGTGCGAGTTATTTGTGTAAGGAAGGCCTTTGGTCAGGGTAAATCCCCCCCTCCCTTGTGTGCGAGTTATTTGTGTAAGGAAGGCCTTTGGTCGGGGTAAATCCCCCTCCCTTGTGTGCGAGTTATTTGTGTAAGGAAGGCCTTTGGTCGGGGTAAATTCCCCCCCTCCCTTGTGTGCGAGTTATTTGTGTAAGGAAGGCCTTTGGTCGGGGTAAATCCCCCCCTCCCTTGTGTGCGAGTTATTTGTGTAAGGAAGGCCTTTGGTGGGGTAAGTCCCCCTCCCTTGTGTGCGAGTTATTTGTGTAAGGAAGGCCTTTGGTCGGGGTAAGTCCCCCCTCCCTTGTGTGCGAGTTATTTGTGTAAGGAAGGCCTTTGGTCGGGGTAAGTCCCCCCCTCCCTTGTGTGCGAGTTATTTGTGTAAGGAAGGCCTTTGACTGCCTGATTTTCTTTTTCTTTTTATTTCCCTCCAATTTTTTTTATTTCGTTCATAACTCGAGAACTTCTCATCCTATCGGATTTAAATTTTTAACACTTGCTTATGGTCACGGGGACCAGATTCTATGAAAAACTGGTATGCTCAAGTGGCCTATGACCAGTGTTAATGAGCCCATTCCCAGCATCCTGGAATAGATGGGATAACTTCTAAACCTCTTAGTGTCATAGGTTCAGAAGTTCAAAAAAGGTTCCTCATTTCACGACACGTATACATATTTTTTTTATATTTTGCTGCATAATTTTATGACCACTCTGCACTATTCCTTTTGCGTGTATTGAAGTAGAGGCTGCTGAGTTCATAAGATACAGGGATACCTGTCTCGGATCGCACAGCGACTCTTAAGACCTCTAGTTTAAGATAACACTACGCCTGAGGTTTATCTGAAGATTCCGTAGTACATATTTATAAACTATACAAGTTGCTTCCTGGGTGTGCAGACACAAGAGAACCTGTAAACTCTGGTCCATCAAGACAGGGAAGGAAAGAAAAGCGTCAACACTTACAGGGAGGGAGCTGCTCCTAGCCTAAACATTTACAGGGTAAGAGGGGCACTAACACTGTTTGCTGAACAAGTGTATATACAGTTTTAACTTCCTCTCCTTCTCCTTCCTCCTCTTTTTCCTTCACTGTAGCCCACGTCCAGCTCTCCTGGAGCCAAATATTTGTTGCTGCCGCAGTTACTGAACCTAGTCGCTCTACTGAAGCCTTCCAGCTTAGGCCGACAGATTTCATTGCTTTTTGTACTGTGCAACTCATCTTGTGTGATGGTATGCGAAAGAGAACTAGTTATTGTTCATACTAGCTAACATACTTTGTGTTTGTTCCTGAAATGTTCCTAACACAGTGCTTCTTCCTAGTATTTGCAAAACAAAGATACAAAGGCGGAATGGACACTTTATTATGGCGATGTCTGGGGTCGTATCACAGCTCGTGTGTGTGGGGGGGCAGTGTACCACACATACATTCTATGTCGTTTGTTCTGCAAGTGTATGTTCACGCAGCTGGGTGTTCAAATCTCTGGCTGTTTCACCTACACAAAGGCAGACAGTGCATCCCTCTCCTGCTGTGACTGATTCTACCAACCGGACAAACAGCAACATCCATCATCACTTTACTCCAGACAGCTGACACTGGCATTGAGGTGCTCATCTCGAAAACTATTAAGGCATTTATCAGTGCAGTGGTAGGAAACACAGTCGAGACAGGCTTAACATGCGGGTAAATATGACCTATTTCCAGGTGTCTGGTATTGATAAATTCTTCCATCTGAGTCACTGAAGCCGCTTCTAGATATTACACTAGAAGTCACCAGAGCCTCTTCTGAAGCCTCCACTGGAAGCTACTGGAATCTATTCTGAAGCTTCCACTCGAAGCTACCAGAGCCTATTCTGGAGCCTTCATTGGAAACCACTGGAACTTCTTCTAGAGCCTCTACTGAAACCACCGTAGCCTTTGCTCCACCAGAGCCTCCCCTCCACTGGAGCCCTTCTCGACTAGCAATTTAAACCTTTGTATGTGGAGGCGTCATTCATACTGGTGTGGGAAATGGTGGGAACAAATTAGCGAGCACTGAGGCACGTTGATTGGTGGCAAGGCAGGGGAATGAGAGGCTTCCTGCAAGTATTGCAGACTTTATCACATCCCGGGAAAAACTATAGTGATGTTGCAGGTGAGGAAAATAATCTTCTCTTATATGACACAGCTTCGAGAACTCACCTTTTTGTCTTTGGCTTCACACTCCAGAAAATGTCATTCTTAGACTCCCAGGCGCTGGGTTACTTCAACGCCTTGATAATGGAGTATGAGTGGTTTGTGCCTTGGGGTAGGAAGGCGCATCTTCTCTTGGAGGGGTGCCATTTTCCCAGCACAGTGCCACTCTCCCAACACGGTATTTACGTCACTAACAATCCATCTTTTTTTTTTCAACATATTTCGCATTTCGTGTAAATTTCCTTACACTGCAAATGACAGACTTTTAATAATTTAACTTATTTTGTGATCATGATTTATGTAATATGAGAGTGAATTATTGAGGTCAGTATGAAGTTGATAGCGATAGTATGAAGTTGATAACGATAGTATGAAGTTGATAACGATAGTATGAAGTTGATAACGATAGTATGAAGTTGATAACGATAGTATGAAGTTGATAATGTTAAGAAATGGAATGTTTAAAGCATTGAGTAACCACACCGCTCCACGGCTTTGTGAAGACGATACGAAGAAATGTCATTCAGCACATGTATACAGACCACCTGCCTGCAGAGGATGCTTCCCATGACCACCTGCCTGCAGAGGATGCTTCCCATGACCACCTGCCTGCAGAGGATGCTTCCCATGACCACCTGCCTGCAGAGGATGCTTCCCATGACCACCTGCCTGCAGAGGATGCTTCCCATCACCACCTGCCTGCAGAGGATGCTTCCCATGACCACCTGCCTGCAGAGGATGCTTCCCATGACCACCTGCCTGCAGAGGATGCTTCCCATCACCACCTGCCTGCAGAGGATGCTTCCCATCACCACCTGCCTGCAGAGGATGCTTCCAATGACCACCTGCCTGCAGACGATGCTTCCCATGACCACCTGCCTGCAGAGGATGCTTCCCATGACCACCTGCCTGCAGAGGATGCTTCCCATGACCACCTGCCTGCAGACGATGCTTCCCATGACCACCTGCCTGCAGAGGATGCTTCCCATGACCACCTGCCTGCAGAGGATGCTTCCCATGACCACCTGCCTGCAGAGGATGCTTCCCATGACCACCTGCCTGCAGAGGATGCTTCCCATGACCACCTGCCTGCAGAGGATGCTTCCCATGACCACCTGCCTGCAGAGGATGCTTCCCATGACCACCTGCCTGCAGACGATGCTTCCCATGACCACCTGCCTGCAGAGGATGCTTCCCATGACCACCTGCCTGCAGAGGATGCTTCCCATGACCACCTGCCTGCAGAGGATGCTTCCCATGACCACCTGCCTGCAGAGGATGCTTCCCATGACCACCTGCCTGCAGAGGATGCTTCCCATGACCACCTGCCTGCAGAGGATGCTTCCCATGACCACCTGCCTGCAGAGGATGCTTCCCATGACCACCTCCCTGCAGAGGATGCTTCCCATGACCACCTGTCTGCAGAGGATGCTTCCCATGACCACCTGCCTGCAGAGGATGCTTCCCATGACCACCTGTCTCCAGAGGATGCTTCCCATGACCACCTGCCTGCAGAGGATGCTTCCCATGACCACCTGCCTGCAGAGGATGCTTCCAATGACCACCTGCCTGCAGAGGATGCTTCCCATGACCACCTGCCTGCAGAGGATGCTTCCCATCACCACCTGCCTGCAGAGGATGCTTCCAATGACCACCTGCCTGCAGAGGATCCTTCCCATGACCACCTGCCTGCAGAGGATGCTTCCCATGACCACCTGCCTGCAGAGGATGCTTCCCATGACCACCTGCCTGCAGAGGATGCTTCCCATGACCACCTGCCTGCAGACGATGCTTCCCATGACCACCTGCCTGCAGACGATGCTTCCCATGACCACCTGCCTGCAGAGGATGCTTCCCATGACCACCTGCCTGCAGAGGATGCTTCCCATGACCACCTGCCTGCAGAGGATGCTTCCCATGACCACCTGCCTGCAGAGGATGCTTCCCATGACCACCTGCCTGCAGAGGATGCTTCCCATGACCACCTGCCTGCAGAGGATGCTTCCCATTACCACCTCCCTGCAGAGGATGCTTCCCATGACCACCTGTCTGCAGAGGATGCTTCCCATGACCACCTGCCTGCAGAGGATGCTTCCCATGACCACCTGTCTCCAGAGGATGCTTCCCATGACCACCTGCCTGCAGAGGATGCTTCCAATGACCACCTGCCTGCAGAGGATGCTTCCAATGACCACCTGCCTGCAGAGGATGCTTCCATGACCACCTGCCTGCAGAGGATGCTTCCCATGACCACCTGCCTGCAGAGGATGCTTCCCATGACCACCTGCCTGCAGAGGATGCTTCCCATGACCACCTGCCTGCAGAGGATGCTTCCCATGACCACCTGCCTGCAGAGGATGCTTCCCATGACCACCTGCCTGCAGAGGATGCTTCCCATGACCACCTGCCTGCAGAGGATGCTTCCCATGACCACCTGCCTGCAGAGATGCTTCCCATGACCACCTGCCTGCAGAGGATGCTTCCCATGACCACCTGCCTGCAGAGGATGCTTCCCATGACCACCTGCCTGCAGAGGATGCTTCCCATGACCACCTGCCTGCAGAGGATGCTTCCCATGACCACCTGCCTGCAGAGGATGCTTCCCATGACCACCTGCCTGCAGAGATGCTTCCCATGACCACCTGCCTGCAGAGGATGCTTCCCATGACCACCTGCCTGCAGAGGATGCTTCCCATGACCACCTGCCTGCAGAGGATGCTTCCCATGACCACCTGCCTGCAGAGGATGCTTCCCATGACCACCTGCCTGCAGAGAATACTTACCATGACCACCTGCCTGCAGAGGATGCTTCCCATGACCACCTGCCTGCAGAGGATGCTTCCCATGACCACCTGCCTGCAGAGGATGCTTCCCATGACCACCTGCCTGCAGAGGATGCTTACCATGACCACCTGCCTGCAGAGAATACTTACCATGACCACCTGCCTGCAGAGGATGCTTCCCATGACCACCTGCCTGCAGAGAATACTTACCATGACCACCTGCCTGCAGAGGATGCTTCCCATGACCACCTGCCTGCAGAGAATACTTACCATGACCACCTGCCTGCAGAGGATGCTTCCCATGACCACCTGCCTGCAGAGGATGCTTCCCATGACCACCTGCCTGCAGAGGATGCTTCCCTGACCACCTGCCTGCAGGATGCTTCCCTGACCACCTGCCTGCAGAGGATGCTTCCCATGACCACCTGCCTGCAGAGGATGCTTCCATCACCACCTGCCTGCAGAGGATGCTTCCCCATGACCACCTGCCTGCAGATGATGCTTCCCATGACCACCTGCTTGCAGAGGATGCTTCCCGTGACCACCTCCCTGCAGATGATGCTTCCCATGACCACCTGCCTGCAGAGGATGCTTCCCATGACCACCTGCCTGCAGAGGATGCTTCCCATGACCACCTGCCTGCAGAGGATGCTTCCCATGACCACCTCCCTGCAGATGATGCTTCCATGACCACCTGCCTGCAGAGGATGCTTCCCATGACCACCTGTCTGCAGAGGATGCTTCCCATGACCACCTGCCTGCAGAGGATGCTTCCCATGACCACCTGCCTGCAGAGGATGCTTCCCATGACCACCTGCCTGCAGAGGATGCTCCCATGACCACCTGCCTGCAGAGGATGCTTCCCATGACCACCTGCCTGCAGAGGATGCTTCCCATGACCACCTGCCTGCAGAGGATGCTTCCCATGACCACCTGCCTGCAGAGGATGCTTCCCATGACCACCTGCCTGCAGAGGATGCTTCCCATGACCACCTGCCTGCAGAGGATGCTTCCATGACCACCTGCCTGCAGAGGATGCTTCCATGACCACCTGCCTGCAGAGGATGCTTCCCATGACCACCTGCCTGCAGAGGATGCTTCCCATCACCACCTGCCTGCAGAGGATGCTTCCCATGACCACCTGCCTGCAGATGATGCTTCCCATGACCACCTGCTTGCAGAGGATGCTTCCCGTGACCACCTCCCTGCAGATGATGCTTCCCATGACCACCTGCCTGCAGAGGATGCTTCCCATGACCACCTGCCTGCAGAGGATGCTTCCCATGACCACCTGCCTGCAGAGGATGCTTCCCGTGACCACCTCCCTGCAGATGATGCTTCCCATGACCACCTGCCTGCAGAGGATGCTTCCCATGACCACCTGTCTGCAGAGGATGCTTCCCATGACCACCTGCCTGCAGAGGATGCTTCCCATGACCACCTGCCTGCAGATGATGCTTCCCATGACCACCTGCCTGCAGAGGATGCGTCCCATGACCACCTGCCTGCAGAGGATGCTTCCCATGACCACCTGCCTGCAGAGGATGCTTCCCATGACCACCTGCCTGCAGAGGATGCTTCCCATGACCACCTGCCTGCAGAGGATGCTTCCCATGACCACCTGCCTGCAGAGGATGCGTCCCATGACCACCTGCCTGCAGAGGATGCTTCCCATGACCACCTGCCTGCAGAGGATGCTTCCCATGACCACCTGCTTGCAGTGTCTTACACTCTTGCTGAAAATTGTGGCGTGCATCTGATTGTAGTTTGTTTTAACTGTAATTATCTTTGATTTAGCGAAGACAGGAGAGGTGGGAGAATTTTAGTTCTTAACCCACGGTTAAGAACTTTTAAATTTAGGTACGATTTATACAGTCGTATACCATGGTCAGAGTGTGCTGAGTCCTCTGGGAATTTTTAGGTGAGAACTTTGTGCTTTATATGATGGGTTCGATATATGCAGAGAATTTTTATCCTGGTGTGTTTATATTTTTTTGTGGATGCGGTAATGTGCCAGTGATTTATAATTTTTAGTTTTTTTTTAAATTGTTTTGTTACGTGTGTGGCAACACTTTTTAAAGTAGAGAAACACCGACTGACTGATAAGTTGTAGTGCTTCTGGTAATAGAGTTGTGGATGAGTGCAACAAACTCCCGAGTACCGTCATACAAGCTAAAACCTTGTGTAGTTTTAAAAATAGGTTAGATAAATACATGAGTGGGTGTGAGTTGGACTTGACTAGCTTGTGCTAATAGGTCAGATGCCGTGCTCCTTTCTTAAGTGGATGTGACTTGACCTGACTAGGTTGGGTCATTGGCTTATGCGATTTTTTATACATATTTTAGAAAGCTGATGATTTAATTTTAGCTACTTAACCATATGGCAAGTTACACCAAGCTATTAATATGTTTGGTAGGCTTATTGGTAGGTAATAGGCCTACTGGTGATGGTATCCACTGTATCCGGTAGGAGACTTGGACCTGCCTTGCATGGGCCAGTAGGCCTGCCGCAGTGTTCCTTCTTTCTTATGTTCTCAGCACTTTCTCATCCCTCAGCACTTAACATTGACAGGATGGTTTGTGAGGGCGTGTAGTAGCTGGGGTGGTGTGGGCGTGTAGTAGCTGGGGTGGTGTGGGCGTGTGGTAGCTGGGGTAGTGTGGGCGTGTGGTAGCTAGGGTGGTGTGGGCGTGTGGTAGCTGGGGTGGTGTGAGCGTGTAGTAGCTGGAGTGGTGTGAGCGTGTAGTAGCTAGGGTGGTGTGGGCGTGTGGTAGCTGGAGTGGTGTGAGCGTGTGGTAGCTTGGGTGGTGTGGGCGTGTAGTAGCTAGGGTGGTGTGGGCGTGTGGTAGCTGGAGTGGTGTGAGCGTGTGGTAGCTTGGGTGGTGTGGGCGTGTAGTAGCTAGGGTGGTGTGGGCGTGTGGTAGCTGGGGTGGTGAGGGTGGGGTGCTGTCTCTACAGTTGTGGGCTGAGTGGCTGACCAGGCGGGCGGGTGTACGGGAAGGAGTTGGTGAGGGTGTCGCGCACTTGTGGTGTGTTCCTTGTCCATGAAGGTCTTGTTCGTACCTCTCGTGGGGGTCCTGTGCATATGTGTTCGTGCCTCCCATATGGGTCCTATAAGACTGTGTTCGTGCCTCCCGTGGGGGTCCTATAAGACTGTGTTCGTTCCTCCCATAGGAATCCTATAAGATAGGAATCCTTTAAGATTGTGTTCGTTCCTCCCATGGGAATCCTATAAGACTGTTCATGCTTCCCATGGGGGTCCTATGTCTGTGGGAGAGTTTAGAATCTCCAACAAAGGGGAACTCCACCTGCTTCATCTACATAATATGCCTAAGATTTCTGCATAACACTGTTGAATAGTGACAACTCTCAATACTTGTGAGAGTTGAGATGAGTGTAGCCGCCTGTCGTGGTGGCGGAAGTCATGATGGTGGTGACAGTGGTGGTACGTAGTAGTAGTGATGACAGTGGTGATAGCGGTGATGGTGTTGGTCATAGAAGTGATAATGGTGATGGTATAGATGAAGACTCTTATGCACAGTTCATGACATTTTAAATGAAAAGTTTCCCCAGTCCTAATCCTGATGAAGCCAGCCGTGGCGAAACGTTTTCACAAATAAATGTCCTAAAGTGTACACATGCGTACATCCTGACGGTATTACCACACGAAAACTAAACACCTGAGATGACAGGTGAAAATGGCGGCAGACTAGTGACTACTGGAATTAACCTCAACAAGTGCAAGGTGACAAGCATTGAGGAAGAGCAAGAAGACCAGGAATGAAGCTCAGACTTGGGAGGGAAGGACATACAAGAAGGATCTATTAGTGAATATAGTTTACTACGAGACCCAGTGGGATCAAAGGACCGTGGGGGTCATGACACCGTGTCAGTTGCAGGAGCTGAAGATGGGTATAGTTTAATAGAAAGCATATACAGTAGTAATGAACTATTTATACACGACCCCGTGTCAACTGCAGGATCTGGGGGGATGAGGGTGACGGAATAAACAGTGCCATGATTTAATGACCACCTGCACAACAGCTTAACTGTTTTCCTCACCAGCGAGTGTTGCTGTTGTTTTGACAAGTGCAGCATAGTGGTTCCTGGCGCCATGCACACATCCCTACCGCCGCCAGGCGTCACGCACCCCAGGTCCTTACTGGGGTCCCTGCCTGGCTGGCAAGGCAAGGTCCAGGCAAGGTCCCCGTTGGGGATCCTTGCCTGATGGCCTCCTGGAGCGTACAGTCAGTCCCCTTTCTCCCGAGTGGGGATAAGGGTGATAGGGTGGGGTTGTTTACCGTTAGATCAGGTAGATCAGGTAGGGATTAGAGGCAGGAGTGGGAGATGTGTGGGTGGTGAAGGTAGGAGACAAGATCGCAGACTTGCCATATTGCTGAGGCGTTAACATTGTATCAGGTTTTCTGAGTCTCGAGCTAACACCGCAGGTGATGGTTGTGGCCTGCAGCTGAAGTGTCTGTTTGTATAGCGTAGTGTTGTGCGTTATGATAGTGGTATAGACTGAGGGAAGGTGTGTGTGTGTGGGAAGCATCCGCTGTTGACATGTTCAGTAATCATCAAGCTTGCTTTGTTTACATGACCAGCATGTGACCAGTGGTGAGTTGAACCTCAGGGAAGACTGTTGATGTGAGCTCAGCGGTGGTGCTGATGACCAGGTCACCTCACTTGATTCCCAACCCAGGTAACTGACGTCACTGCAGGGTGTTTGACGAAATATATTACCTTCATTACCATTGATCTGAGTTATGTAAGAAACTACAAAGACTGTATGTGATATTTGTAGCAGATAAACTGTCAGACTGCAACAAGCTTGTTGACAGCCCATGCTGACCTCTAGTAATTAAGGCACTGTCTCAAAGGCCACATTTGATTATTATTATTATTATTATTAATTATGGGGAAGCGCTAAACTTCTATGGGTTACCCAGCTCCTTGACTCAAGAGCTCCTCACCAGCATGACTGTAATAGAATTCTTTCTTCCTAGTGAGGTTTAATTTTTTTATTTATAAAAATGCATACATCAGCAGTATGCTGCTATGCTATTCTATATGATAGTCACATAATAGAAACAAAAGCTAGCTATATTTCACCGTCATGTTCATTCACGCAGGATAGTTCTTTACAGAGCGTTGACATCTGTCAGTCTGAGCTGAAAGACTTGGTAAGACAACGAGAATATTGTCAAATATTCCTGCAAGAGTTCATCAGCTACGGCAGCTTCAAAGGTTTCCTTAATAATAATAATAATAATAATAATAATAATAATAGCTGGAGTTACTGTGACGTCACTTATGAATTGCCGTCTCTCAGGACAGCCTGTCGCATACACACGAGAAATGGAATATCTTCATCATCCTAGGGTTGGGTCAGGAGAAATCTAGAGGTGGGAAAGAGACAAGGGGCTCCTGGTTGGTGAGAGGGAAGAGGGTGTTACCGGTAGGGTAGAGGGGGATGTTACTGGTTGGTGAGAGGGAAGAGGGTGTTACCGGTAGGGTAGAGGGGGATGTTACTGGTTGGTGAGAGGGAAGAGGGTGTTACCGGTAGGGTAGAGGGGGATGTTACTGGTTGGTGAGAGGGGAGAGGTGTTACCGGTAGGGTAGAGGGGATGTTACTGGTTGGTGAGAGGGAAGAGGGTGTTACCGGTAGGGTAGAGGGGGATGTTACTGGTTGGTGAGAGGGAAGAGGGTGTTACCGGTAGGGTAGAGGGGGATGTTACTGGTTGGTGAGAGGGAAGACGGGGTGTTACCGGTAGGGTAGAGGGGGATGTTACTGGTTGGTGAGAGGGAAGAGGGTGTTACCGGTAGGGTAGAGGGGGATGTTACTGGTTGGTGAGAGGGAAGAGGGTGTTACCGGTAGGGTAGAGGGGGATGTTACTGGTTGGTGAGAGGGGAGAGGGGGTGTAACTGGTAGGGGAGACGCTCGTTGTTGTGGGTAGGAGCGAGGGAGTGTTTCTAGATGCAATAATCTTGGTTCTTCAGTAATAAAGACAAAATACATTCAGTCTTGCATATTCTGTATTTTTAAAGGTAAAATATATTATTGCTAAAAAAGTGTCCAGGACACTGTTACTCATAGTGAATAAAGCAAACACGAAGCATTTTGAAGAGACGGTAAGTGTGTGGATCATGGCGGCGCTGGAGACTGTACTAGTGCATATGTTAGTTTGTTGAAGGTGCCACAGCAGCAGCGTAGAGGCGCTGCAGAAGGTAGTGATGTGTGTGGAAGTGCTATAAGGTGCTATATCAGCACTCGCCAGGCACCAGATGATGCCTCGCACTTCCAGTGTCTTCCTCAGCTGTGTAGGACTCGACTTACACCAGGTAAGTTCTTGCTAGTACCTCGTGACGAGCTACACATTATCCTCTTTATAACCTGGTTTCCTCGAATTTATATAATATATATACATAAACATCATCTCTCATCCCACAGCAGGATTCGAACCTACACACTCTGCTCGGTCATTGGCGTAAGTACGTACTTTGATGCAGAGTGTGTAGGTTTGAATCCTGCTGTGGGATGAAAGATAATATTTGTAAATAATTTCACCCGGTTGCAAATTGTTAAACATATATATACCGTAATGTAATGTACCGGCCCATGGCCGGGCTCAGAGAGTAGATACTCTCGAAACTCTTCAAAGGTATATCAAAGGTAAAGGTATATCTGTAATACGGACACGATTCCACGTCAGTGTTCATTTTTATTATTAGTATTATTATGTATCATGCATTATTATTATTATTATTATTATTGGTCTCGTTCTCTGGCCAATAATATCATGGGTAATATAATGGGTAGCATTGAAAATTGGGTTGAGCAAATATTCTGTTAGTGGGACGGATTGTGAAGGACCTGCCTAGTATGGGCCAACAGGCCTGCTGCAGTGTTCCTCCTTTCTTATGTTCTTATGTTCTTATGTTATATTTTCCTCATTTAGTTTATTTTGATAAAATTTGTAAACATATTTCTACAATCATTCAACAATTCAATAAGTTTTAAGAAACGTAGATGAGGTGTAGATGTAGTGTGTGGGGAAAGTCTCTAGACCCATAACATTTGTTTGAGGTTATTCCATGTTCCATTGACTGAAAGTGAACTTACCTGTTATTTGGGCTTTGCCCATGTACCACGACTTTACCCAGGCACTCGTCTGCTAACCTCCAACCCTACCTAACAGAATCCTGTTGTTTAGTGAATGATGTGTCCTAGATTATGGTACTTACCTGTACCTCTCTATCTTTCCAGCTGTATGTAATAAAGTACGCATGTACTTATAAATGTATGTACTTGTGTACATAGAGGCGATATCGTTGCCTGTTTTGAACACAGTCCATTGGCCAGTAAACTGTTTTATTGAAGCTGTTATTATTACTTACTAGAGGGAGGGAGGGGAAATTGAAAGTTAGATAAAAACTTCAATTACCACTTATCATAAACGAAGAGTCAAGAAGTTCCCATTGGTCACTTAACAAGATCACTTTAAAGTTTCTGTTGGTGTCTCTAGAACCTCAGATATGTCTGACTGACTTTATCTTCCAAGACAGAGTAGTGTGAAGGAGAACTTCAAAACACTAATTAAATCTGAGCCGGAGGATACTTGTAATAAGAACAATGGTACATCGTACCCATAAGTTAACGAATAAGACACATGCAACACTTGGGTTTCTTTACTGGGAGATTTTTCACCTATCAGGGACTTCATCAGTCTTTATTGACGAAGGCGCCTCCCCTCGGTGGGCGAAATGTCTCTCAAATACCCAGGTATTGCACATGTTTCTTATTCACATAAGGTTAATTAACGTAGATTCTCAGGTAAAGTGGGGGAGGGAAGGCAAGAACATTATCTTTCACTAAGTTATGACTAAATATCTTATGGTCTAGTATTATGTTAGTGTTCACCTGCATATTTAATGTCCAGATACATTGGGAAGCACAATTGCCTCATATTAATGTGGATATAAATGATGTGGTTCTAACATTCTTAACCTGTCTTCCTTTGTAATAACGACGGTGTTGATGAAGTGCGTAATATAGTTGTTTGTGTGAGAGGTGTTGGTAAGGCACGTGACATGGGTAATGTTATTTGTCTTTGAGTGTGTTGGTCTTGGTGATGTGTTGGTCGTGTGGTAACTTGTGTAACGTGGTTAGTGTTTCAGTCTCGTGTGGAGGTAAGGTGAGTGGATGCAAGCTACCACAGTGACCGCACTTGGGCATTAACAATCACCAAAGCAACACTATCTCCATCTTAACTTCCTGCCTGTAACTCCACGTAGACATCTGTGAAGGATACAAGGACAAAGATAAGAATATGACTACGAGAAAGAGACTACACAATATCATAATTATTTGGATAAAAATAAACATATGATGATATGAGAATAGTGTTTATGAATACAAAGCAGTGTTTTATGACGATACTTCTGCTGTTGGTGCTACTGCTGCTGCTGCTGCTTCTTCGGGTTCCTCCTCCTCACATAGTGGGAACACCCAGTTGTGTGTGTGTTAAGTCTTGTTCTAAGGTTATAAGGAAGTGTGGACGGGCCAGAAACTGAATTCATTTGTTGATTTTTTGAGTGAATGTGAAAAAGCACGAACCATGAACGAGAATTTGTGAGGACAATGATAACTAGGATGCCAAGGCAAGGAGATTTTGAAATAATAATTATTATTATCGTTACATCCGTAAGGATCATACAGTGTTAGATTTTGAGAAATAATAATGGGTAATAACTATAAAAGTGAGGTTGTATACATGTAGCCTGGGTAGCCTAGAAGTACATGTGCTTCCTAGCAGTTAGCAGTATTGAGGCTTGCAATACTAACTGCATTTCTACTTTAACGGTATGAGCACTGATGTGGGTAGTCAGTGGCATGTCAGTCACGCCCCTGTTACCTATCCATCAATCATATGACAATTATGACGCGCAGTGTACGGGTGGAGCTTTCATGTATATTAATACACTTCGTTTACTTATTTTAAAGTAGAATTTCTCCATTTTCTCTATTTCCTGAGCTGTTATTGCGACATGTTATTTCCCGAGCTGGCTCTTCATCCGCTGATGACAAGCCAGGAATTTGTAATTTTTTTCTTTTGTTTTATGATTAACACTTGTGGATTCCTTGTCGTCATGTTACACTGGTGGAGGCAGGAACATGCACCCTGTTACACTGGTGGAGGCAGGAACATGCACCCTGTTAGGTGGGATGGACTGGTGGATGGGTGGTGGGTAGTTGATGTGGTCAGAGGTTATGGTTGTCGGGAAAACTTGAGTATTAGCGTGAAAGTAGATGCATGTTGGAAGAGGAGGGGGTGAGCAGCACTCCTCATTATCTGGGTTATGGGGACGCTCTCCATGAATCTTTTACATTTTCAGATGTTTTCATTAACTGTTGACTGACTCTTGTTAACTAGATTTATTACTATTGTCTTTGCGTTTATGTGTTTTTCTTTACTCACCTCTTTTATTTCTCATTTTCTAACTTTTTTCTTTATAAACGTTCCTCTTTTATTGTAATTATGTTTATTACTATTTTTTACTACGATTGTAAATTCCATTTTCATCACTGCCCTGTTTATCACTTCACTCATTCTCTTTTCGTGTTATTTTTTATTCCATGGTGAGTTTCTTGCATAATGACGTACCGCAGCCAAGCCTCGGATCCCTCCCTGTACATGTGCCTTGAGTTTTAGGCAGAATTTGCAATCTTGCCTCATAAAGCAATAATCATTTAGCCGAAACTTAGCAATCCTAAGCAAATTTGGGTGTCCTAAGATGGGTACGATTAAGTTAAATTATATTACTTTAAATTTAGCAATGTTAGGTGAAGTTGCTAGGTTAGTTGTGGTGCAGAATTAAACATTTGTAGAGTATGTCAATTCACGATTAATTTTGTAAAGTAATTGTCAAATAGAAAAATGGAATGAATTGTATAAATGGGATGCAAATTCAATACACAGTTTCAAGAATGGGTATATGAGGTATAAGTGGATAAAAGAGTAATGAGGGTGGCAGTAACTTACGAAGCGTGGCTAAGAGTCAACACAAGTCAGTGAGTACACATGTGTACCTGTTTATCAATCTTACTGCCCCGCCCCCTCATTTCCTTACCCTCTACCCCATCCTTCATTAACCTCTCTTGCCCTGTTCCTCTCCTTACCATCTACCCCATCCTTCATTAACCTCTCTTGCCCTGCTCCTCTCCTTACCCTCTACCTCTGCCACACTCGTGATATTCACACGGGTAGAAATGACTGGTAGGTTGCCTGTGTTAAGCTGCAACAATAACCTTTTGACATTTTTCCCATCGTCAGCGTTTGTTTCCCTGAGTCTGCTGCCTCTGTCTTCACACACCACACGCAAGAGTTACACTCACACTTCTCTCTTACACTCTCTTCCCTGCCCCATCCCTCCCTTCACCCGTGCTGAGGCTCAAGGTAAAGGCTGATCTTGCAGGCCTTCTCCCTCGATGTGTTCTACTTTGTAAGTCAAATATTTGTATGTATGTATTTTAATGTATTACTGAGAGGCCAGTGACACTGCTCAACGTGCAAGTTTTTACGTTTTTTTTACAATGATCTTGAAGGTACATAGATGTATGCGCTCACAAAAAAGCGCTCTATGTAGACTAGGATAACCCAGTGAAGTCGAAAAAATGTGACTTCCTGCTGTAACTCGACTCTTCGTCTCCAGTCATTTAGAATGAGAATACTGAGACAGACGGACGCTGCTTGTGACTTGTCATTCTTAAATAAGTAACCCGCACATAGTCTCATGAAACATGACGACGTTTCGGTCCGACTCGTGACTAGTTAATAGTTCTAGTCGAACAGAAACGTCGACATAAGTTTCATTCAGCTATGTGCAGGTTATTTATGTATTGTTCCGGTCACAGTATTGTGCATTTTTATTATTTTTGTAATTCTTAATAAACATGAATGTTCAGTCATTAAACATTAACATTTACAAATCAAGTTGCAAGTTTTTATTATTACATAAACTAGTAGGGGTCTTGGCAAGCAGTCAGGTTCGATCCAGGGAAGGGAAGAGCAGGTTCAGTTCCTTGAATCAAGAGCTCTCACCGCCGTCAAGGAACCTTGCATGTTTTAGTTTGTCCTGAGGAACGTAAGTGTTTCCTTAGAACCTTTGGTTGCCATCGTGACTGTCGACGACACTGTGTTCACAACACTGGTTGTTAGTACACCGGTTTAGATTCACTGATTGTTACTCACCCAAATATTAACATTGCAACAATGTTTCCGGGATTTTTTTTGTCATCGAGCATTAATTGATGACTTAATGTAGATGATTTTTCACTTTCACCTGAGTCAGTGTTTGCAGGTCACTGACACCTGTGAATGTTACATTAACATCACTTGTGTCAGGGCTTGCAGGTCCCTGACACCTGTGAATGTTACATTAACATCACTTGTGTCGGCTTTCAAGTCCCTGACACCTGTGAATGTTGCATTAACATCACTTGTGTCAGGGCTTGCAGGTCCCTGACACCTGTGAATGTTGCATTAACATCACTTTGTAGAGGCTTGCAGGTCCCTGACACCTGTGAATGTTACATTCATCAGGAAACAAAACATAAACAATAAACTGGAAACGTGACTGTGACTTTCGTGAACTACAATGTGGAGCCAGTCATGGTACAGTGAGGAAGAACCAGTCATGGTACAATGAAGAGCCATTCATAGTACAATGAGGAAGAGCCAGTCATGGTACAGTGAGGAAGAGCCAGTGATGGTACACTCAGTTAATGTCCACCAGCGATGGGATAAAAAAATTTATTTACCAAAATTGGCAACATCATCAGTGTGCTGCTACTCTATTCTCTTTGACAGTTACTCAGTGGGAACAAAAAACTGTTTCCCTGTTACATTAATGCATTACGCAGGGTGGTTTACACAGTGTTGAAATGTATCAGCCTGAGCTGGTCGACTTCAACAGGGCGATGGAGTTACACCGTCAGGTATTCCATTAAAGGTTCATCAATTACGGCAGCTTGAAGGGTTTCCTTCCAGCAGAGCTGGAGTTGCTATCATTTGGGAATTACCGCCTCTCAGGATGACTGAGTCCACTGGTAGCGGGAGGGAGGGAGGTAATGGACCAGACCAGCATGCAGGTGGTTTGAAATGTCCTAGGGAGGTCCCTTGATACTGGTGAAGGGCTCTTGATCCATTTAAGGGAAACTGCTCTCTCCTTCCTCGGATCATACTTGATTATCTTTCATTCCCCTAAATCGATGAGACGGTGTGAGGCAACAGAGGGAGTCTACGTATGGCAACCGGGGTACAAAGCAAACTGGACTGGTTATACTGCTACCCTCCCTCACCCATTCCACCCGAGTCCTTACCACCACCCCGCCCCGTGTCCTGCCTCCCACCCCGTCCCCGTGTCCCTCTCCTTGTCCAGTGTGGGACAGGAAGCACGTGGCGTGTGGAGACCCGTCTAGCCTAGAGCAAGGCTACAGATAGCACTTCTGTTGTTGCAACTCCTACATCAACATTACTTCCATTGCATCAGCTCCCAACAGAAACTTTAAGTCTATTTAGTAATATATTTCCTTTGTATTTTCCTTTCTCACTTCCTGCCTAGCTGACCTATTTTTTTTAGTGACTATCGTCATTTTTTTTTTTTTTTACTAAAAGTTGAGTTGGTCACTGGTGGGTGTAAAGAGGCAAGACAAACACTTTACCGTTGGAATCACCCTTGTCATCAAATTACAGGTAACGGACTAACCTGCGAAGCTGTACCATCTTCATATATTGTTTGTCTTAATCTCTTAAGTCGGTCTACTTGTAGTCGCCCCCGCAGCCCGGTACCTGACCAAATAACAGAAGTAATAGAAATTCCAGGTATGCTGGAACGAAACTGTCTAGGGAGCCTAGACAGACGTTAGAAACATTAAATATAGCCTCATGTCACAAAGGTGGAAGCAAAGCACTAGCAGAGAACTATAGACCGATATCATAGACGTCTCACAAAATTGCCAATAGGTGCCACAGTGAAAGGCTTGGTTTCCCAAGGCACAGTATTCACCCCACGTTTCCTGACAAACCTTACCAAACCTAACCCAATCCTTCTCATCCACGTATCCAACAGACAGGCACATAAATCATAGCACTGCATCATCCTTTGCACTTATGACGACGTTTCGGTCCGTCCAGGACCACTGTCAAGTCACAAATGGAAAGAAGCGTCATCACAAGTTTTCTCTCCTAAATGCGGATTTTTTGTGATTTGTAGACTGTGTCTATAATGACTTGAAGGCGGTAGATATTAATACAAGATAAGGAAGGTGGTAGATCTTGCTGTAAGATAACAGGAAGGTGGTAGATATTACTGTAAGATAACAGGAAGGTGGTAGATATTACTGTAATATAACAGGAAGGTGGTAGATATTACTGTAAGATAACAGGAAGGTGGTAGATATTACTGTAAGATAACAGGAAGGTGGTAGATATTACTGTAAGATAACAGGAAGGTGGTAGATATTACTGTAAGATAACAGGAAGGTGGTAGATATTACTGTAAGATAACAGGAAGGTGGTAGATATTACTGTAAGATAACAGGAAGGTGGTAGATATTACTGTAAGATAACAGGAAGGTGGTAGATATTACTGTAATATAACAGGAAGGTGGTAGATATTACTGTAAGATAACAGGAAGGTGGTAGATATTACTGTAAGATAACAGGAAGGTGGTAGATATTACTGTAAGATAACAGGAAGGTGGTAGATATTACTGTAAGATAACAGGAAGGTGGTAGATATTACTGTAAGATAACAGGAAGGTGGTAGATATTACTGTAAGATAACAGGAAGGTGGTAGATATTACTGTAAGATAACAGGAAGGTGGTAGATATTACTGTAATATAACAGGAAGGTGGTAGATATTACTGTAAGATAACAGGAAGGTGGTAGATATTACTGTAAGATAACAGGTAAAACTTACAAGGTTCCACTTACATTCTGTATACATTTATATTTAAATTTGCTTAGTGCTTCTGAATAGTTTTTATTCTTGTAATATTTCCCGATTCATGAAGCCTGCTCTGAGACCGACCTGCTTAAGCGATGATACTCGAACCTTTCTAATAATAATAATAATAATAATAATAATAATAATAATAATCTATTATACAAATACATGATACATGTGATATAGACCTAAGTGACGTCATTGACATATTATATAGAAAGTCCCTGGTTATGTAGAGCATTTCTGTCAGCTTGGGTTAATCTTGGCCCCCCCCCAAGATGCCACCCACAATAGTCTAACTCTCAGGTGCCTCTTTACTTCTATGCGAACAGGGGCAAAAGTTGTAAGGGAACATGCCCAACGTTTCACCTATGGCAGGGATCAATCCCGGACCCTCAGTGTGAGAGCTGAGGACGCTACTAACCAAGCCACGAGCAGCACCAGTGTTGTTGTGGGGGACATCATTGTGGGAGAGGTTGCCGCCATATTTATAAACCCTCCCTCGGGACTCCCTCAGGCTGTTTACGGTGTTCTTGGGGTGGCGGCCAGCCAGGGGCGGCCCAACCAGGAGCGGCCCGACCAGGGGCGGCCCGACCAGGTGCTCCTACCTCTCGGCCCCTTACCTCCACCTTCCCACTCTCTCCCCCGCCTTATACATCTTCCTTCTTTATCCTCCTTCGTCTTTGTTCCTTCTCTTCCCCCCTCTGTTTACCTCCATCCTGGTCTCCCACATGTTCCTTGCTACTTGAATAATAACAACAGTTTTCTCCTGGATATTGTTCCTTTTATGGAAAGACTCAACAATTTTTGTCTTTGCAATTTATCTATTATGATTTTTATAATGATTTAGGGAGAGTCTTCACAAGTCACTTGTATAGTCACGACTTTTCGTAAATGCGATTTAAAAATTGCATCCAAAAACTGAATAGCACTTGAAAAGACCTTCATAGTGCACGCACTTCAATTTTGGATGAATTTTTACAATCGTGTTTACAAATCATTGTACCATATAGAGGAGCTTCATAAGAGTGCTGACTGTATTAATTATTATTATTATTATTATTATTATTATTATTATTATTATTATTATGATTTATAACTTTATATACATAATACAGAGGTAGGTCAAACATACCTAAACTTGATAATATTATTGATAACCAATACTAATACTCTGCAACCGATCCAAAAATTAAACTATATGCACTTGTCAGTAACTCAGCTATATATACAAATATTCAACCATGAGAGAGGAATTAATAATTGTTTACTGATGTTTAACAGGTGATATACAACGTAAATGACCGTTGTGTTGTCAGTAGCCTTGAAACCTCACAGGATACACACACACACACACCAAGTGCAAAGTCATGAAGATTGGGGAAGGGCAAAGAAGACCGCAGACGGAGTACAGTCTAGGGGACCAGATACTACAAACCTCACTCAAGGAAAAAGATCTTGGGGTGAGTATAACACCAGGCACATCTGAGGCGCATATCAACCAAATAACTGCTGCAGCATATGGGCGCCTAGCAAACCTAAGAACAGCATTTCGACATCTTTATAAAGAATCGTTCAGAACCCTGTACACTGTGTACGTTAAGCCCATATTGGAGTATGCAGCACCAGTTTGGAACCCACACCTAGCCAAGCACGTAAAGAAACTAGAGAACGTGCAAAGGTTTGCAACAAGACTAGTCCCGGAGCTAAGTTGTATGTCCTACGAGGAGAGGTTAAGGGAAATCGACCTGACGACACTGGAGGACAGAAAAGAGAGGGGGGACATGATAACATGTAAAATACTGAGAGGAATTGACAAGGTGGATAGACAGGATGTTCCAGAGATGGGACACAGCAACAAGGGGTCACAGTTGAAAGTTGAAGACTCAGATGAATCACAGGGATGTTAGGAAGTATTTCTTCAGTCACATAGTGGTCAGGAAGTGGAATAGCTTGGGAAGTGATGTAGTGGAGCCAGGAATTTAAGGACTAAAGTATTCTTGTCTGGTAGTGAAAAAGGTTATGATCATCCTAGTGTAGTCGATAGGTTTTTTTACCCCCCCTCCCTAGTTGGAGGTTGGAGGCAGAGGTGGAAGGTATAAAAAAAGACTTCAGAAGGTTACCTACTAGGTGCCGCGACACTTAGGGAAGGGAGGAGACACGACAAGCACCTGTTTCCTACGTAATCTATTGTCTACTTTTCGTTAGAGAGCAGTTTTGCATGTTGCTCCGTGTTTACAGATTACAAAGGTATAATGCTGCTGTGCATTTACGTTACAGCTATAAAGAATAAAGAAGCACAATACCGTGACTAGTTAATCATCTGCGTCAGACCGAAACGTCGTCATAACTTTCATTCTATGTGCGGGTTATTTGTGTATTGTTACAGTTGTACATTAACGTTACAACTGTACACTAACGATACAGTTGTACACTATCGTTACAGCTGTACAATAACATTAGTTTTACATTAACGTTATATCACCACAAATTCTACAAGTTGTTAGGTTCCCTTTGCAACTACATGATTTCTTGAAGTAAACATTAAACACTTTTCTTCACGCAAGTATAGTTATTCACACTGTTTTCTTTGCCCAGGGGGAAAATAATGGGTGACAGTGATTAGTGAAAAAAACTGAGACAGTGAAAGTGCTTAAAGGCACCAGCAGCAGCAAGTGTTAAGAGGTGGTATTGTGACTTATTGTTCCAGCAACTGTATTGACTTATTGTTCCAGCAACTGTATTGACTTATTGTTCCAGCAACTGTATTGACTTATTGTTCCAGCAACTGTAGTGACTTATTGTTCCAGCAACTGTATTGACTTATTGTTCCAGCAACTGTATTGACTTATTGTTCCAGCAACTGTATTGACTTATTGTTCCAGCAACTGTATTGACTTATTGTTCCAGCAACTGTATTGACTTATTGTTCCAGCAACTGTATGACTTATTGTTCCAGCAACTGTATGACTTATTGTTCCAGCAACTGTAGTGACTTATTGTTCCAGCAACTGTATGACTTATTGTTCCAGCAACTGTATTGACTTATGTTCCAGCAACTGTATTGACTTATTGTTCCAGCAACTGTATTGACTTATTGTTCCAGCAACTGTAGTGACTTATTGTTCCAGCAACTGTAGTGACTTATTGTTCCAGCAACTGTAGTGACTTATTGTTCCAGCAACTGTATTGACTTATTGTTCCAGCAACTGTATTGACTTATTGTTCCAGCAACTGTATTGACTTATTGTTCCAGCAACTGTAGTGACTTATTGTTCCAGCAACTGTAGTGACTTATTGTTCCAGCAACTGTAGTGACTTATTGTTCCAGCAACTGTATTGACTTATTGTTCCAGCAACTGTATTGACTTACTGTTCCAGCCACGGTAATGAGACATTGTTCCAACAACGGTATTGGGACTTTTTATTCTCTAGTTGTAATGCTTCTGTAATTTTTAATGTAAGTGTATAGTGATATCAAAGGTGATGGGTGGTGGTACGTTGGGCGGCTAGTAGGGGCGACGGCTGGGTGATGAAGATGTGTGTCAGTGAGAGTGTGAGACTGGTGTAGGGTGCGAACTAAGCCTGAGGTGCCAGGAATGACATTAACTGGTCCCAGCTAACAAGTTATAACAACTGATCTCAGCTCACACCAATTATACTAACCAGTCATAGCTCACAAGTTATACTAATTGGTTCCAGCCTACAACACGCCCATATATTCACCTGCTCTGTGAAAGTCTGACAATTCTTCGTCAGACTTCACGTGTTCTCTCTTTTTTAAAAGTGTTAAGGGTTTAACTACTTAATTTTAGCAGCAACTTTGAGCTGCTGGGAAGTTGTATCTTTTGGTTTATATACATTATGATTTTCAATTATAACTACCGAAGCTTTGACATCATTTGTGGTCAGTGTAGTAAAAAAAGACAAATGTTTACTGGCTTCAAAAATACCGAAGTCCTTTTGAGTGCTAATTCTTATAATTCTTATTTTACACTACTGTTAATTTGTCAGCGTTATCTTCGTACCAAAAATAATTGTATTTTTAATTTGCTAGGTTACACAAACCTGTTAAAATGTGTATTTAACCACAGATAAGTACATTAAAAAAGTGCGAGTTAGACCTGCCTGGGAGGGGCCAGTAAACATATTGCAGTATTCACCTGTTCCTAAGTTTGGCAGCGGGGTGTCTCGGTGAACCCAGGTGACGTTAAAATCAACATTTTTTTGTTTACACGTGTGAGGACGAGCTGCCACGAGATGTTCGTCCCGCGGGCAGCTGAAGGGTGACAAGCTTTGACTTACTCCTTGCTCCAGTTAGTGTTAACTAGAGGTTAAGTTTCTCATGTTTGTGGTGACTTGTTCCTGGCGACCCACAACCTCAGGCACCAGCGTCCCACTTCCTCTTCTCACTTGTGGCACCCTTCATCGCTTGTTATATTTGTAGAGTATATCCAGGTATTACAGTATTGGTTATGTTGTGGTCACAAAGACTTTGTAGTGTAGTGGCTTTCTTTGAGCAGACCACATCTCAGTGTATGAATGACACATGTGCCAAACGTGGGTATCTTTTTTGTAGAAACGTTTTGCCAACCAGTGGCTTTATCAGTCCAGTAAGGAGAATAAAACTTAAGACAGTGGAATACGTGAAGTAAGAGTTAGAGGTGATCGGTCCCTCAGGCTTTATTGATTTGACGAAGACGGTGGAAGACTTGACGTAGTAGTTGATCAGTCCATCGTCTTCATGTGGAGTGAGGGACTGATCACCTCAGACTACTACATATCTTCCACCGTCTACATAATGTATTATTCTCCTTATGGGACTGATAAAGTCACTTCTTGGCGAAACGTCTCCACAATAAAGAAAGACGAGTCTTGCACACGTTTTATTCATCTATTTGTCGGTTTTAAAAATAATTACCATATCCAGAGGTATATACTATATGTCGGCGTATATACACTGTTTAATTTCTAGTTTTTATCAATTTTTTTTTATGTTAGCGTACATGTGAATTACGGACATAGTTGCCTTCGCTCAGCCAGTAAGTTATCTTAAAGAGTAACTAGGCTTTCAGTATCAATTGCAGCGTTAATGATCCACACGCAGGCGATAGACTTTAACCTAACAAATTAAGGTTTGAGTCGTGTTTCCTCCAGACCAGTTGTCTTACACTAGTATGTAGTGTTAATGTTTTACACATTACACTCCAAGCTTCGTGTAGTGGGAAGACCAGCTCTTACATTGATATCTTGTCCTAGTGACTTTGTCATTCATCGACGGATATCCTCTCTACATCGAGTATGTAGCTTTAATATAACTCTCTGATAATATTTCTATGAAATGCGATAAAGGTTAAAAATTATATTGGATCTGCGTACGATTTAAAAAAAAATGCTGGGAATTTGTAATTGGTGGTTATTACAGCTTGATTTGTTCCTAAACCCTTAAGAGAATGTTAGTCTGTCCACCGTGCCTATAGTTACGTCAAAAACAGGTATAATGAGATTGTGTTAATGATATTTAACTTGACATATGTTTGTCGTGTAATCTGTAAGAGCAGTGAGAGGTGTAAAACAATTCAATAAACCAAGGTCATGAGGAGAAAGCGAACGGCAGCTGAAGTATGTATCTGTATGTTTAACTGTGTTTGTGTGTGGTAGTGACTGCTTCCGTACCGCTGCTCACGCACACAAGTACGCACACGCACGTGTCAACACTCGTAAACACAGATAGGAGGGTTAGGCTGGTATGTATATATGAGTACGTGTGTTGGGGTGGAGGCCGCCTCTGTGACCATCCTACCGTGAGAATACTTGCTAGCAGCAGTCCACAACACCTAGACGTTGTTCATACCCCGACCCACCTAACTTGCACAACACTGCTCCACGAAACGTTGCTAAATATTGCATATTATTTCATAAAAAATATTGATTTATCGTATCAGGCAGCAGACAATGAAGTAGTCAGAAGTTTCCGTAGCTTGATTGCTAGCGCACTCGCCTCACACATTGAGGTCCGGGGGTCGATCTCCGGTACGGGTGGAATCATTAGGACCTGTTTCCTTAAGACACCTGCTGTCCCTGTTAACCTATCAGTAAAATAGGTACCTAGGTATTAGTCGAGTGGTGTGGATCGCATTCTGGGGACAAAATTGACCCAGTATGCCCGAAATGCTCTGTGTAACGAGTTCTATAGAGTAGTATGTCATTGATGTCAGCTAGGTCTGTATACCTTGTACATGTAATTGTAGAAATAAAGATTTATTATTATTATTAACCTATAGTAACGTGTTGGGTGACTTGCAGTACTGAGTAAGAGGTAGATACCAGGTACCAGGAGAGTGCTGGAGAGACCATTGTGACACTACCTCACTGCATGGTACTACCACCAACACTAAACTTTATATCTGGCATAAACAAGACAAATCATAGTACAGTGTCAGGCTTTGCGAATGACACGAAAAAATGTATTTGAAAATCATTTATCCATCAGACATTATTAAAACCTTCAAGCAGTTCTTTTGTGGTCCACAGAAAATAATCATGATGAACGGTAACAAATTTCAGCTCATCCATGTAAAAAAAAATAAGTAGTAAAAATATGAATAGTCTAAAACATAACCAAGGCACAGTGATAGTAGGAAGAGCAGAGTTGAGGGTCCTGGAGCATCATGGGTGAAGATCTTGGACTCAGAGATTACAATTACTTTGCAATCATAACTGGAGGAAAATCGACGCAGGATAACAACCAGTTTGGAAACATGAATTGGCAAGAAAATGTTACTCGGTAAGGCACATTAATTCTCAAGCCAGGAGTGTTGTTGTGTACTATCAGCTGCTTAAGACAGGCATTATTGTAGACCTGGGGAATATGTTGAGAACCTAAACTACAAGAGTATATTGTTTAACTTGTCACACTTGTATTATTGACAACGCCTAAGATCCCCCACGTTGTGCTACCCCTGGAGCATTAATAGGTAACTAATTTCAAATCGGCACAGTGGAATTCCTCACAAGAATGTGAGTCCTCGTAAAATAGCTCATGGAGAGTCAAGAGTTCAATAGTTATACAAATATAACTAAGCATAAAGGACCCAAGGCTTCACAACACACTTCGTATATAAGGGGAAAAATACAAATAACCAACAAATTTGTCTTCAAGGGGGAACCAGAAACTTTTCGTCAAACCATATCTGATCACTAGTGTAGTGCTTACGTCAGACTGACACGAATACCCTAACTAATCATACTGTCAATCAGGAGACCTGATCAGAAACCAAGTCGCGGAGGCGATGATCTCTGGATCCATAAACAGGTGGGTGGTTGTCAGAGTGGTCGCGGGAGTGTGGGCGAGGCAGTGAGCCCCACCTCACCTTCACATGTTTGCCTTGTAGCCTCGCTTGATGCACACAGTATTCACTCTCCTCTGGCCAGGTGTCGTAGCAAGGACACTGCAGTTTACTCTTACATAACCCGATAATCACAATTTGGGTTAGGGTTTCCAGTGGCACGTAAAGTTTGCTGGTCCATGTCTGAGGTGTGGGCAGTGTGCTCGTGAAGGAGGGGGGCGACGGATGTGGCCACTTGGTGTATTCATGATCATAAATTTTCCTCTTCACTTTATTTACATTGAACATAACTTAATCTTAAATCTAAAAAATTCAAAAAAGAAATTGAGACGTTAATCAACATTAGAATATATACTCTGAATATTAATTATTCCTAAACTTTTTTTTTTAATACAAGGGCCGTCTCCCACCGATGCAGGGTGACCCGAAAAAGAAACAAAGTTCTTCTTTTTCACATTTAGTAATTTATACAGGAGAAAGTGATAATAGTTCCTTGCTCCCTATTCTTTAACTACCCAACCCAATTCAAAATAATGCAAAACTTTCCTGCCGTCCGTGAAAACTTAAGAGGTGAAAATCTGCAAGTTCTTAGGGATCATAAAGGTAAACTTATATTTGTGGCGACCTTGGCGATGGGTGAAAATAAAAGTTTCATTTTTAAATCGACAAATAAAGACAACTTCCTTGGGTGATTGGAATGTCCAGCGTCACACTTTACAATGTCCAGCGTCACACTTTACAATGTCCAGCGTCACACTTTACAATGTCCAGCGTCTCGCGCGTCAATGTCCGGCATCTCACTTGTGAATGTCCAACTGGAAGAACAGAGTAGCAGTGTGTATCAGCTGTTAATTACCACCTACGTCAGTCTTGAAACAGATACTGCTGAGTGCCACCTAACTGCTCTTGGTGGCACCATTCATTCACTGGCCTCTTCAGTCCACTGACGCCAGTAAATATGCACCATTATATATATGTAGGTTCCAATAGTGCACCATTAGCATTAGGTACCACACGCCCATTAGTACTAAGGGTGCAAAGGTGCCACTCATCTTTAATCAGATCTGAAAGTATTTATCTTTTATAATACGCAATTTGTACCTTTGGTTTAAAGAGCTCATTAGCTTCTTGATTAAAACTTGCGTGTGATCTCTGAGGCATTATTAATTATGTAATGTCATATCAGCCACTGGATTCAGCACAACTTCAGAACAGGATGTTCCTCTTAACTGCCTACTTAGCTATTTTCAAGACTATCAAAGTAATGTGCAGGTAATGTATCCACACTGCAAAAATGTTTGACTAATCATCGAATAATTGCTTACAAAAATTGCACAGGAATAGCATTATTCATAATAAGACAGTCAAGGGCAGTAAAGGATACCTTATTATTGACAACGTTTCGTATGGGACGTTTCAACAGTCTGTCAGTACTTGTTCATCTTAGCTGTCATAGGAATAACGTTTCAGGTACGGCGGTAGGTATTCTAATTTCTGTCAGTGATCACAGACAACATTCAGAGTACATACAATAATTTCGTACCATATATTAAGAGACGTTTCTTGCTTTCCTGCTCACTTAGAACTGGTAAACTGTCTACACAACTGAGGCGGTCGTCCAGTACTCTGAATGTACTTTCTAGAACACCAGCATGAGGACGATACTCATCAGATGTACATGAGAAATATTCTAAGCCCATGACTAGTCACCGTACTATGATAAGGAACGAAAAAGAAAAATCTTCAAGCATTTAATAACATAACCAAGGTAAGCTGTCAGGAAACGTTGCTTCAGGTGTGGAGCCTCATCAAAAAAGTTGATGGTTGTTGCAGTCTGTGTGGTGCCAACAGCAATAGCCTGAATGGCCAGGCAGTCACCGTGGAATCCAGGTTTCAGGCTGGAGTGTAGAAAACTCTCACCTTGTCTTGCTTGGTGCTTCATTATTAGAGGTCATCAGCACCGGCCTTAAGATAAACTATCACTCAAGCATACTTTAAGCCAGAAAATAGGGATCAAACGAAGCTCCCAAGGTATATACATTGGGAGACATACACCTCTCGGTGTATATACCCCATCATACAGGTATGTCATCGGTAACACTCACCCCCATCCCTCTCGTGTGTCCACCCTCATCCCTCTTATATGCTAAGGCAATCTCCTGACCCTGGGTGCGTTTTGACTACTTGCCTAAACTGCCTCGTTTGTGGTTGGTTCCGTAACCACTAGTACCATCCCAGCCCGCTCTCACTACTTAACTTTCGGCTCTATCGATGTTGTGTATTACCATTATATTGCTTAGTTATTAGAGGGTGTTTGTTTTAGGCAGTAATGTTTGTATTGTGTTCCTTAGTTACTGTGGTCGTAAAGTTTATTTTATACTTGTAAATGTTATTGATGTATGTTAAATCAAAACTCGGTTTCTCTGGCATATTTTATCATTTGTCCCCAGGGTTTCAGTTGTCAGTTCGTGAGTGTGACGTGTCGCTGACCAGTGTAATACTTGTTTTACTTCACTCGCTCTCCTCTTTATCTTTTGTCATTAATTTTAGTATAAGGATGCAACTAATACACTAAAGTGGCCTATACCTCCTATTCAATCAAGACCGAAAACATTAAGCCACTTGCAGGTTACATCTGTGAGGTCTTCACCTTGTTTCTCAAACACTAACTACAGGAATGTGTTAATTGGACACAAAATGAGGTTTATGTTATGGCATTTTATGGTGAAGTTGTTTCGTCGACCAGAGACTTTTATCAGTGGGAGAATTGATAGTGTTGTTCAAGGCCAGATGGCGTACATTTCATTAGTAATAATGGTTTTCTGGCCAGTTTGCACGTGTGAGCTGAAGCTTGGAAGTTTAAATTATGTTTCAAGCATGTTTCATAAAGGGAATATTTCACATCTTTACAAGTTTAATCTTAAATAGTAATAATTTTGACAAAGGTTAGTAGGTTGTGAAGTGTACTCGAGTGTCACTGATGACTTGCACATTATGGTCGAGGTTATAGTGTTAATGACTGCACTATTGACATCTCTTGTTTTCTCTTGTGTTCAACACTAATTGTTATTCTTTTTTTTTCCCGTAATTTACAAAGTCATTGTGTCGTGGTGGACATTTTTTTTTTCCTCCCAGTCTTGATGTTAAGAAGTTCAAGGTAAATGTTCAATATATTTTTTGTTGAAACTCTTTATTTACCCGGATGACCCGAGAGCCAGCTGAGAGCCGCTATCATCACGTATGATTGGCGTCTGTGTTGCACCCTGTCCCCTGTGTGGCACCCTAGCCCCTGTATGGCACCTTGGCCCCTGTGTGGTACCTTGGCCCTGTACTGAGGGTTGAAGGGTAAAGTCTGGAGTGAGTGTTGCCACATGCCTCCTCGGTTTACCTTTGAAACACCTCACTTCTGTCCAGAGGTTGTACCAAGGTTTCCAGCGCTGTTAAAGTTATGTCAAGGTCCTGGAGACGTTTCATGGTGTTATCAATAGCGGAAATAGACCAGGTGCATCATCTGTGAGTTGGTAGGTACGTGGATAACCAAGAGTGAGGTGTAGCATGTGTGGGGTGACCAGGTGTGTGTGTGACTGGGTATGCTAGTGACCAGGTGTGGGGGTGATCAGATGTGTGGTAGGAATAACATCAGTCCTAAACAATATTCTCGTCTCCTTCTGCAGGGTCACAATGGCTTCGACGAGTTGCGGCGATACATCAAGTCTGGAGGAGAGTTCTGCAAGGAGCTGGCAGTTATAATGCACGAGAGGTGAGTACTCTGCTACCTCTCACACTACACACATCCTCTCACACTACACACATCCTCTCACACTACACACATCCTCTCACACTATACACATCCTCTCACACTACACACATCCTCTCACACTACACACATCCTCTCACACTACACACATCCTCTCACACTACACACATCCTCTCACACTACATACATATTCTCACACTACATACATATTCTCACACTACACACATCCTCTCACACTACATACATCCTCTCACACTACACACATCCTCTCACACTACACACATCCTCTCACACTACACACATCCTCTCACACTACACACATTCTCTCACACTACACACATCCTCTCATACTACACACATCCTCTCACACTACACACATCCTCTCACACTACACAATCCTCTACTACACATCCTCTCATACTACACACATCCTCTCACACTACACACATCCTCTCACACTACACACATCCTCTCACACTACACACATCCTCTCACACTACACACATCCTCTCATACTACACACATCCTCTCACACTACACACATCCTCTCACACTACACACATCCTCTCACACTACACACATCCTCTCATACTACACACATCCTCTCACACTACACACATCCTCTCATACTACACACATCCTCTCATACTACACACATCCTCTCATACTACACACATCCTCTCACACTACACACATCCTCTCACACTACACACATCCTCTCATACTACACACATCCTCTCACACTACACACATCCTCTCACACTACACACATCCTCTCACACTACACATCCTCTCACACTACACACATCCTCTCACACTACACACATCCTCTCACACTACACACATCCTCTCACACTACACACATCCTCTCACACTACACACATCCTCTCACACTACACACATCCTCTCACACTACACACATCCTCTCACACTACACATCCTCTCACACTACACACATCCTCTCACACTACATACATCCTCTCACACTACACACATCCTCTCACACTACACACATCCTCTCACACTACACGAATCCTTTCTCGTACGCGACTGAATACAACTCAAAATCGGGCTAAAGTAATGACCAGGACTAACATCCTCAAGTATAATATTGTTGGTGCCCCAGGCCATGGTATAGCCCGAGTAATGAATGGTCGAATATCTATACCGAACACTCTCTAAAATAGTTAAATGCCTCACAGTGCTCTCTTGATCTACTGTACTTACACAGGAGTTTGTTTAGGATGTAATGAGCACCTTGGACACCCAGTAAACTCAATAGGGTTTGCACAGAAATTACCTCTGAGTGTTTTCTGTATATAAAGGAGTGGCTACTCATGCATTAAATAACAAAAAAAAGGCACTTTGTAAATGGTTCAAGTCTGACCGAAATGTGGTAAGCTCCTCTCTCCTATGTGTGGGTTATTTGTGTATACTCATGCCTTGTCTAGGACCACCTGCTGGAGGATATTCCTGCCCTTCTCTATCTGCTTGTTTGATTACAGCTGCTGCTATGACGTCTGCTGCGGTTGTTTGCTGCGGTTTTTCTGCTGCTGCTACTGTTGAGGCTGCATCTTTTGCTCTGGTTGCTGCAGCTGCAGCAACTCCGACAATATTAAGCAGTATGCAAATACTTTCAGAGAATAATATTATCGAGGTCCGTTTTCTTGGAAATACATTATTATTTTTAAAAGATAAGTTTGCCTCAGTCCAGGGACTATGAGGTTGTTGACGCAGGACTCCTGACTCATCTCTGACGCACACTGCTGCTTCTTGATGGTTCTAACAGCGCCCTTGCTGTCTCCGCCTAGTGTAACTGCTTCTACTTGTAAGTTATAAATTGTTGATGCTTCTGACAGACCTCTTACGTTGAATAATTAATACAGGCTTACTGCATCAAAAAAAAAAAATCCTTCCTGTGTTATTTATAAGTCCAGGTTTATCTTTGACTTTAGTGTACGAGTGCAGAAGTTGGAAGAGGAAAATTTATTAGCCTGGCAGACAGTAAGTGTTGCCTTTCTCCATGTGTTGAGCCTCTCAGAGAAAGTTGCTTGGTGTTGTTGTCTTGCTCCTGCTGCCTCTCTATCATGTGTAAGACCAAATATTGACAAGTTCCCGACAACAAAAACACAGATTTAGAGGAACTTATACGGAACAACTATTTTTTAATTAAAATTACAGAATGTCTTTAACAAATGTTTAGAATTGGGAAAGTGAGAGTATATGTGGGAGAGGAATGGTGCTTCCTGCATACCCAGACAGAAAGTTGTGTGGTTCGTGATACAGGTGGAGAGGAAGTGGGTGGGGACCCCCGCCTCCCCTGGTCACTTTCCTTACAACCAGTACTATGACAAGAGACTCTTTGGCAGTGTTGGCAGCAAGTGAGGTTTATTCCTAACTGGTTACTGCTGTTATTCATTCACAGCTAGTACAGGATGTTAGTGTGGTTATGTAACTTATTGTTTTAGCGCATTGGCCTGCTAGTTTTAGTACTGGCTCGCCATGATTTCGAATCAATTCCGTTCCGTGACCCATTATTTCTTATGTACTTGTGATAGTAGGTAAGTTTGGGGTGCCAGGTGTAAATGATAATGGGAGCCCTTTGATTGACCTTTGTATAGAAAGGAATTTAGTTATGGGTAATACATATTTTAAGAAAAAGAGGATAAATAAGTATACAAGATATGATGTAGGGCGTAATGACAGTAGTTTGTTGGACTACGTATTGGTAGATAAAACACTGTTGAATAGACTTCAGGATGTACATGTTTATAGAGGGGCCACAGATATATCAGATCACTTTTTAGTTATAGCTACAGTGGGAGTAAAAGGTAGATGGGATAAAAGGAAAATAGAAGCAGTAAGTAAGAGAGAGGTGAAGGTTTATAAACTAAAAGAGGAGGCAGTTAGGGTAAAATATAAACAACTATTGGAGGATAGATGGGCTAGTGAGAGTGTAGGCAATGGGGTCGAAGATGTATGGGGTAGATTTAAAAATGTAATGTTAGAGTGTTCAGCAGAAGTTTGTGGTTACAGGCGAGTGGGTGCGGGAAGGAAGAAGAGCGATTGGTGGAATGATGTAAAGAGAGTAGTAAGGGAGAAAAAGTTAGCATATGAGAGGTTTTTACAAAGTAGAAGTGATGCAAGGAGGAAGAGTATATGGGGAGAAAAAGAGGTTAAGAGAGTGGTGAAGCAATGTAAAAGAGAGCAAATGAGAGAGTGGGTGAGATGTTATCAACAAATTTTGTTGAAAATAAGAAAAAGTTTTGGAGTGAGATTAATAAGTTGAGGAAGCCTAGGGAGCAAATGGATTTGACAGTTAAAAATAGGAGAGGAGAGTTATTAAATGGAGAGTTAGAGGTATCGGGAAGATGGAGGGAATATTTTGAGAGTTGTTAAATGTTGATGAAGACAGGGAAGCTGTGATTTCGTGTATAGGGCAAGGAAGAATAACTTGTAGGAGTGTGGAAGAGCCAGTTGTGAGTGTGGGGGAAGTTCGTGAAGCAGTGGGTAGAATGAAAGGGGGTAAGGCAGCTGGGATTGATGGGATAAAGATAGAAATGTTAAAAGCAGGTGGGGATATAGTTTTGGAGTGGTTGGTGCTATTATTTAATAAATGTATGGAAGAGGGTAAGGTACCTAGGGATTGGCAGAGAGCATGTATTGTTCCTTTGTATAAACGCAAAGGGGACAAAAGAGAGTGCAAAAATTATAGGGGAATAAGTCTGTTGAGTGTACCTGGTAAAGTGTATGGTAGAGTTATTATTGAAAGAATTAAGAGTAAGACAGAAAGCAGGATAGCAGATGAACAAGGGGGCTTTAGGAAAGGTAGAGGGTGTGTAGACCAAGTGTTTACAGTGAAACATATAGGTGAACAGTATTTGGATAAGGGTAAAGAGGTTTTTGTGGCATTTATGGATTTGGAAAAGGCGTATGATAGGGTAGATAGGGGGGGGGGCAATGTTGCAGGTGTATGGAATAGGAGGTAGGTTACTGAAAGCAGTAAAGAGTTTTTATGAGGATAGTGAGGCTCAGGTTAGAGTGTGTAGGAGGGAGGTGGACTATTTCCCAGTAAAAGTGGGCCTTAGACAAGGATATGTGATGTCATCGTGGTTGTTCAATATATTTATAGATGGGGTTGTAGGAGAAGTGAATGCGAGGGTTTTGGCAAGAGGTGTGGGGTTAAAAGATAAAGAATCAAATACAAAGTGGGAGTTGTCACAGTTGCTTTTTGCTGATGACACTGTGCTTTTGGGAGATTCTGAAGAGAAGTTGCAGAGGTTGGTGGATGAATTTGGTAGGGTGTGTAAAAGAAGAAAATTGAAAGTGAATATAGGAAAGAGTAAGGTGATGAGGATAACAAAAAGATTAGGTGACGAAAGATTGGATATCAGATTGGAGAGAGAGTATGGAGGAGGTGAATGTATTCAGATATTTGGGAGTGGACATGTCAGCAGATGGGTCTATGAAGGATGAGGTGAATCATAGAATTGATGAGGGGAAAAGGGTGAGTGGAGCACTTCGGAGTCTGTGGAGACAAAGAACTTTGTCCATGGAAGTAAAGAGGGAATGTATGAGAGTATAGTTATACCAACACTCTTATATGGGTGTGAAGCATGGGTGATGAATGTTGCAATGAGGAGAAGGCTGGAGGCAGTGGAGATGTCATGTCTGAGGTCAATGTGTGGTGTGAATATAATGCAGAGAATTCGGAGTTTGGAAATTAGGAGGAGGTGCGGGATTACCAAAACTATTATCCAGAGAGCTGAGGAGGGGTTGTTGAGGTGATTCGGACATGTAGAGAGAATGGAACGAGACAGAATGACTTCGAGTGTATAAATCTGTAGTGGAGGGAAGGCGGGGTAGGGGTCGGCCTAGGAAAGATTGGAGGGAGGGGGTAAAGGAGGTTTTGTGTGCGAGGGGCATGGACTTCCAGCAAGCATGTGTTTGCGTATTTGATAGGAGTGAATGGAGACAAATGGTTTTTAATACTTGACGTGCTGTTGGAGTGTGAGCAAAGTAACATTTATGAAGGAATTCATGGAAACCGGCAGGCCGGACTTGAGTCCGGGAGATGGGAAGTACAGTGTCTGCACTCTGAAGGAGGGGTGTTAATGTTGCAGTTTTATAACTGTAGTGTAAAGCACCCCTCTGGCAAGACAGTGATGGAGTGAATGATGATGAAAGTTTTTCTTTTTCAGGCCACCCTGCCTTGGTGGGAATCGGCCGATGTGTTAAAAAAAAAAAAAAAAAACTTGTGATAGTAACATTATTGTGTTTCTTGAAATAAGAATTTTTGAAATGGTTACCCCCAGATTTCCTTGAGCTTAACTTGAGTTGTTTGATTAAGTTTTATATTCTTTTTTCCAGATTTTATTCCTTCAGATTTTACGTTCGTTGCTTTGGCTTTGAGTGTTGATTTTTTCCTTGCTTTTATGGTGTGTACATTTAATTTTTGTGTCTGTGAGCGCTCCGTAAATGTCACTACTAGCTACTACTAAAATTTTCCATTGCGGAACAGCTGAAATTTGTCATTGTTTACTGTGGTCCATAAGAAAGACTGGTTTATGTGAGCTGGGAAGTTTGAAGTGTCTTCTATGGATGCCATCCATACAACTTTTATTGTAATATCATTTGTGAATGAAGTTACGGTACTGTGATTTGTCTGTGTCATATATTAGAACATTGGGACGAGTGCTGTAGTTTGGGCAACAGCTTTTCGCTGTGAAAGTTTTAAATTTTTACTTTGATGAATTACTTTTACTTTGATTATTACTTGAGTCCGACTTGTATGAAAGTTGAAGATCTCTCTGCCCACTTTTCGAGTTACTCTGTTTTTTTTTGTGTACACTGTCGCACCGTGATCACACTTGACAAAGGCTCTGGTAAAGTCTGCATATATTATGTCAGCATTTTGCTTATCATTCAGTAAAACTGTCTAGCAGTTGCGAGAGGCTGGAGCGACCTGCTCTAAACCCAGTGTCCTAGGTTGTGTAAATATTGTGATCTCATCTTAAAGTGCCGACAGGTAATATTGTTAAAGGTTTTATAATGTTTCATGTCATCGCAGTTGTTCTCAAGTTTTCTGAGGGATTGCTTTACTGCCACCTTTGTGGCGTGGGTGAATGGGGTTCAGGTCCGCGGCGGAGTTTTTACATCCAGTTGAAAGTAAGACCACAAAAAAATGCTGTCCGAGCTAGTTGTGTAAAGGAATTGTTTTAGCGAGGCGTCGATCATGTAACCAGCTGAGTAATACTGTTAAACTGACGGTACCAGTTTATGTTCTGTTCTAGATTCGCCGGTATAATCGTGACGGTAGCAAACACTTCTCAAGCTGCTGGTTTCCGCCGTCCTCGTCAGCATACAACAGACGTAGTGTAGGTGATGGGCGGGCTACGGCAGACGTAGTGTACGTGATGGGTGAGCTACAACAGACGTAGTGTACGTGATGGGTGAGCTACAACAGACGTAGTGTAGGTGATGGGCGGGCTACAACATACGTAGTGTACGTGATGGGTGAGCTACAACAGACGTAGTATAGGTGATGGGCGGGCTACGGCAGACGTAGTGTACGTGATGGGAGGGCTACAACAGACGTAGTGTAGGTGATGGGCGAGCTACAACAGACGTAGTATAGGTGATGGGCGGCCTACAACAGACGTAGTGTAGGTGATGGACGAGCTACAACAGACGTAGTGTAGGTGATGGGCGAGCTACAGCAGACGTAGTGTAGGTGATGGGCGGCCTACAACAGACGTAGTGTAGGTGATGGACGAGCTACAACAGACGTAGTGTAGGTGATGGGCGAGCTACAGCAGACGTAGTGTAGGTGATGGGCGGCCTACAACAGACGTAGTGTAGGTGATGGGCGGCCTACAACAGACGTAGTGTAGGTGATGGACGAGCTACAACAGACGTAGTGTAGGTGATGGGCGAGCTACAGCAGACGTAGTGTAGGTGATGGGCGGCCTACAACAGACGTAGTGTAGGTGATGGACGAGCTACAACAGACGTAGTGTAGGTGATGGGCGAGCTACAGCAGACGTAGTGTAGGTGATGGGCGAGCTACAGCAGACGTAGTGTAGGTGATGGGTGAGCTACAGCAGACGTAGTGTACGTGATGGACGAGCTACAACAGACGTAGTGTAGGTGATGACCGGCCTACAACAGTCGTAGTGTACGTGATGGGTGAGCTACAACAGACGTAGTGTACGTGATGGATGAGCTACAACAGACGTAGTGTACGTGATGGGCGAGCTACAGCAGACGTTGCTAGACAACTGGCACTCTTATCTTGTCACTTCACATTGAAACCTGTTGAAGAGTTGGTGTGCAGGACCTGTCATGTCTCTGGATGACGTTGGTTATTTTAAACCAGAACACGTTACCTCTTGGAGGGTTTAAGTCGTGTGTGATGTAGTTCTTCCTCACTTGTCTTCGCACTTCTTGCAATAAACCACAAGCTTAGTATCAGCTACTTACCATGCTCAAATTAGTTTTCATTTTCATATAAAATATAATTTAAACTGAATTTTATCGTTTTTTTCAGCTTTTTAATATTGCTTAAAATCACCATGTACTTTTTATACGCTGATTGAGAATATGTAGTGGAAAAAGCAAAAACAGATGACTTTAGCATATTACGAGACCTTCCCCCTAATTTTATAAATGGTTCCCATGTCTAGTTATATTTCATAGTAGCTCCACCAGCTCTGCTGGGACGAAACTTTTGAAACTCCCTCAGCTGATGAATCTGTGTGGGAATACTTGACGGTCTCCTTATTGTCCTGCTGAAGTCTCCCACTATGAAATTCACCCTGTGATGAAATATGACAGGGAAAACATAGCTAGTTTTTGTGCCCACAATGCAACTGTCATATAGAATAATTAGCGGCACATTGCTTGTGTATCCAATTTCAGTAAAAAAGTTATTCCCTGGCACGGAAAATATTTTGTAAATATAAGCGCGTGTTAGCTGACTGGTGTGGATTGTATCCAGGAAAAACTATACATATTTCGGTCGATGCGCGATCAGAGAAAAGTATCCCCGTATCTCAGTATCCCCGTATGTCAGTATCCCCGTATGTCAGTATCCCAGTATGTCAGTATCCCAGTATGTCAGTATCCCAGTATGTCAGTATTATCCCCGTATGTCAGTATCCCCGTATGTCAGTATCCCCGTATGTCAATATCCCCGTATCTCAGTATCCCCGTATCTCAGTATCCCCGTATCTCAGTATCCCCGTATCCCCGTATCTCAGTATCCCCGTATCTCAGTATCCCCGTATGTCAGCCTCAGTGCATGGAAGATAATGCAGTGCTCGTTAAATTGTAATGCAGGAAAATTAAACGTATGTATGTATGTATTTTGAATACCCGGGAATATTTAATCCTTTGGCATTAACTTAGTACTTATTACGTACTCCCAAGAATGATAGGTAATTACTAAGATATTTGTTTTATTTAGTAATTACTTTTTTTTAAATTCTAGTGTATTACTAAGGAATATATATATATATATATATATATATATATATATATATATATATATATATATATATATATATATATTCAGATATTCGTATGTAATCTAAAAATTATTTAGTTATCACAATTTCATTTGTTCTGCAAAGGAAGATTAATATTTGCATTTTTTTAGGTTAGTAGAGTTAGGCTTCTGTAGGCTGTGAATTCCAGATCAGTGACTCACTCTTAAGTGTAGTAACAACCATATGTATAAAAATGTAAACTATGTAAAATAAAACAAAAATACTGAAGCTTTAACTTCCATGAACCCTTAAGTTGAAGAGCTTCATGTTTCCCTCAAGTTGATCACACTTCGTTTAAAGAGCAGATTTCCCTTTCCTCTCTGTTGTTGCACTTAGGAATGACTCCGAATACTGTAGCATTGTAATATCCAAATATTATCAAACAAGTGAAGGTAAGTAGAGAGCGAGAGAACAACTGAGACCACAGTATTGGAAGCTCAGCGTAACAGTGGAGGATCAAGGTGCGCACACAACATAACACTGCCCCTCTCTCCTTCATTTTGGATAAACTTCATATTCCACAGTACTTTACAATAAGTGAAATACACATGTACGGTATTAGTGCTTGTACATTACATGAAACAAACTTCATTATATGGGTAGGTGTTGACTGTTTACTGTATTTAGTTTTACGTCTCTGGAATTTTATCCAGTATTTTTCCCGTCTGCAACATTCATCCTTTGCGGTGATAGTAAAATAAGCAGGAAAGTCGCCACTGAAGACGACAGCAAAATTACAGATATCAATAATATCAATGAGCAAATGAAAATACATTGAAGTTTGTTCACTAACAAATTTCAGGTGATGTTAAAAATGAAATCAGGGAAATTGTTACAGATGTGACACGTTTAACACTGTACATTGATAATTCGTAGTGCAGCATTATAGTAGTAAGTCATTATCCTCCCTCCCTCCAACTTGTTACTCCTCAAATTCAGTTAGTCATTATTGACTCTCAGATAGTTTGCTAATTTTTTCCAGTCATTTATACAGTACACAAAGTGTTTGATACTCTTGTGTATGAAGTATATTCGTAAGTGCTACAAAACTGTGATCACTTCCCCTAATACTATATTGATTTTGTTTTTTAACTTTGACACTTGTAGGGAAGGTAGTCTAGGCAAATTATGGGGAAGTGATAAACCCATATGGGTCATATAATGCCTGAGGACTGGGAGACAGTCAGAATTGATCCGAGGAAGGGGAGAGTAGTTTTCGTAGGCATGATTTATGTAGTGCCCTTTTATTCGTCCACATTTAGCATACTTCTTTAATAATTATTAATCAGGATGTATTATAATACATCCTTACCTACTTGTTCACTTGCACATGTGTCAAGGATAAATCTTACCATCTGACTTCAGTTTTTTTTTCACATTTTATTTTGTAAGAGCAGATTAGCGTGATGAACAAAATGTCGAAAAATGTCAGAACTATTCACATATTTATCTTAAATTTTGAACGAGCTTCATCACACTAGGCAGAACCTAGAAAAGCAGAAGGAGCCCTGTTGGCCTATGTAAGAAAATAATGCATAATTTTCATTCACGTTCTTTCATTCATTGTTATTTCTCCTCATCGTTTCTAAACTCCCAGAAGACTATTGCTCGTGTTGACTGGCTCCTCTTCACGTGGTGTTGACAGTGGTGTTGACAGTGGTGTTGACAGTGGTGTTGACAGTGGTGTTGATAGTGGTGTTGACAGTGGTGTTGATAGTGGTGTTGACAGTGGTTGACTCACTCCCAGGGTCGCCATTGCTCTACTGATGATTCTTTATTTACTGTTTCCTGGCTGACTGCTGAGGCGCCCACCGTCCATGGATTGACCTATTATGTGCTTGGCTTTGACGTCATGTATCTTATTTCCACTACAACCATTAGTCACTCATTGAAAATTACATACTCACAGGTAGAACAAATAGTATCTTAAATCAAAAGCTGTCTTTAAATATGTCTTTACCATGTCAGTGGCTGTTTGCCCTGGGTAACCATTAACAAATTCTATGCTGATAAATGTGGTAGTTGCAGCACCTTGGCATATTGCATGCTAATAACTCAGGCATTGCAGCTTCTTAATTAAGCAGTAGTAGTTTGTAGACTGATGGTAGACCGTGAGTGGTCGTGTGGTATTGCTTTTTCACAGCTGCACTACTCTAGTCTTACTTTAAAGTGTTATAATCTGTTATCAAGTTTACTTTTATTTGAATCAACTCATTTCGTACAGTTTCCTCTCCTAACACCTGTGACCTTCGATTCCATTAAATTACCATCATTTTTTTTAGTTCAGTTACTTAATCATTATTAAAATTGTATTGCGTGAACACTCCTCAGTCAGAGGTCAGCAAAATCTTCACTCAGGTTTTTCTCGCTTTCCTTACTCTATAATTTATTTTATCTCTTCCCCTCACTATACACCTCTCATCTTTTCCTTCACCTCCACCCGGACCCTCTTCCCCGCCAATGGAAATAAGTCACTTTGACTTTTTGGGTTATTCTAAGTAATTTACACATATATACTATGTATAAAAATTGTACTTATGTGTACCTGTACCTAAATTTATTTATTTCACCATCTTATTCTCCCTTTCCTCCTCCACCTTCTCTTCCACTTCCTTCGTCTCATCTACCTCCACCTTTTCCTCTTCCACTTTCTCATCCACCTTCATTTGCCTCACCTTCACCACACCTGTTACTTAGACGACTGACTCCGAAAGGTAAATCAACAGTTGTTGCTTCCTGCACCCCACTGTAGGGCCATCACCACCACTGAATGACTTAATATATGACAGAAACACAGGTCACATGATTTTTTCCTTGACGAATGCATAAAGACCATCACCAGGTGTGTGAGGGCGGTGTGCAGGGCATGGGCGGAGAAGAGGGTGTGGGCGAGAGTTTAGGTGTTGAGCGGACCAGTGGCCTCTGTACCCAGAGAAGCTGACACGCCACAACTTTTCTAGCCGCATAGTAACACTTGAAAGTCTTAATATTAGCAACAGGAACAAGCACAAGAAAGCATGAAGCCCCGTATAATATCCATCATTCAGCTACCAGAAGATAAAAATGCATGTGAAAAGAGAGTTGTATTCAGAAGGGGAAGCCAGAGTCGGTGTAATAAGCCAGTTTCGTCCAAGAAAACAAAGAGAATCGGCATTGAAGCAAGTAAGTTAGTTTATTCAGGTATACACAAATGCAGTTACATAGATTATCATACATAGCAGCATATGTGTAGAGAACCCAGGATAACCCAAAAAAGTCAGTGACTTATTTCCATTGGGGTCATTTTAATACTTTAATATTATACACTGTAGGAGATATATGTTATTATACTATAAAGGATATATACTAGGAATAAGGTAAAAAGAGTTATTTACATGTATGTTAACTAAAAAAAATAAAAAATCATTCTCCTCCATTTATGTCGCTACATTCATTAGGTACCTTTTAGTTCTCTTCTTGAACTGGCTGATGCTATGACTGGCTTTGACATGTGCAGGCAGTCTGTTCCATTTCTTTATTGCTGTACAATAAAAGGTGTTTGAAGCCTGGCTACTGACTGTGGGTACTACAAAGTTGTGCTCTCTGCCCCTAGTACTATGACTGCTTTGGTTCCTAGCCTTGACAAAATTGGTAGCAAGATATTCTGGACACTGTGAGCATTTGTGGGATTAACTCGGCTGTATCCCCGCTCTCACGGGGCTCGAAGGGAGCCAGGCTGGGAAGTCCTTGCCTTTTTGAGGAGCCCACGATGAATACAAAGCGAAGATTGTTCCTCATTAGCAGAACGCACACGCCTGAGCTCCTGTTAAATGCAGGTGTAGAATAGGTAAATTGCCTGAAGCCTTAGAGGTGTTAGTGGGATGGCAAATGGTTGTTCAAAATGAACCGAGGAAGCGTTTCGTAGCTTTCAGTCAAATTGAAACATAATTAGTAATTATGACGCGTGTTGACAAGAGTTATGAAGCAAGATTTGTTACTAATGTTGAAACCGTAATGTTCACCGGCGTTAAGGTGTAATTTCGTTTGCCAAAATACGGCGAACAGTTCTATATATACCTGCGGGGGAAAGTGGGCTTTTAAGGCTGTCTTCTTATGCTTAACAACTTTAAATAGTGTAAATAATGAAGTAAGAGTTTTTGTGGTGGGACACACCCAGGTGAAGCTGAAGTCACGCCACCTTTAACCCGGAAGAAAGAGCAGGTCAGAGGTTGTTGGGGGAGAAGTGGCGCTGGGGAAAGTGACAACCCCGCGGCACTCCACCCCCGCCTTTGACTCTTGTTGTGTATATATGCTTATATGTAAGTGAAAAAAATGCTACCAGTACCTGTAGCTTATCTGTAGTAGCTTCCAGAGGTCCGGTCCCACGTCTGATCGATCAGGCTGTTAGTGCCCGCCAGTGAAAAAAAGTTCGCGTACTCATTGCAATAAATGAATTTTTACTGTGTATATGTTTGCACTTACAAGACTTTTTTTTGCCTCGTTCTGTGATACCTTTATACATTAATAGTAACTTTAAATCTTTAAGAGCGAGACCGCATAGCTACTGATCCCATGGTTAGAGGCTTAATGACCACAGGTATGGGTATAAACACAATATGCCGGAAAGCTTTTATTGGGGCACGTTTTGCTCATGACTTGAGTTCCATGACGTTTACCCCTAAGCCAAACGCAGTCCCAGTACAAGCTTATTCTGCATGTCAACCTGAAAGGCTCAGGTTTACAGCTGTGCATTAGTTGATGAATGAAAATAATCTTGTGATGGTACAAAACTAATTCCAACCACACAATAGAGCGAAAAACTAATGTCAAAGACCTGGGAGTGATCATGTCAGAGGATCTCACCTTCAAGGACCATAACAATGTAGCAATTGCCTCTGCTCGAAAAATGACAGGATGGATAATGAGAACCTTCAAAACCAGGGATGCCAAGCCCATGTTGACACTTTACAGATCTCTTGTTCTATCTAGGCTGGAATATTGCTGCACACTAACTGCACCTTTCAAGGCGGGTGAAATTGCTGACATTGAAAATGTGCAGAGAACCTTCACCGCACGCATAAGTGCGATAAACCACCTCAACTACTGGGAACGCTTGAAGTTCCTAAACCTGTACTCTCTAGAACGCAGGCCGGAGAGATACATTATTATATACACATGGAAAATTCTCGAGGGCTTTGTACCAAACTTGCACACAAAAATCACTCCCTACGAAAGCAAAAGACTTGGCAGGCGATGTAACATCCCCCCAATGAAGAGCAGGGGTGCCACTAGCACGTTGAGGGACAACACAATAAGTGTCAGGGGCCCAAGATTGTTCATCTGCCTCCCAGCATACATCAAGGGGATTACCAACAAGCCCCTGGCTGTCTTCAAGCAGGCACTGGACAGGCACCTCAAGTCGGTACCTGATCAGCCGGGCTGTGGTTCATACGTTGGACTGCGTGCGGCCAGCAGTAACAGCCTGGTTGATCAGGCTCTGGTCCAACAGGAGGCCTGGTCACAGACCGGGCCGCGGGGGCGTTGACCCCTGGAATTCTCTCCAGGTAGGAAACGTAGCAAGATTTATTTTTCATTATTCAACTTCTGTTGAATAATGAAAAAGCTCCTGGGTTTTACTTTTGGGGAATTTCTTGGAAACAGGATATGCGTTATATTATTTGACTGTAATGGAGGAGCGTTAAACACGTAAGTCGTACACCTGGGGACTGAGGGGAAAGGTAATTAGTTTATCTATTGCACCCATACCCATCCTGTGGACGGTAGTCAAAAGATTAGACACATAATGGGTCCAGGGACTGGACATGTTTGTCTGGTTACAGTAGTAATAAGTTATGCAGACATGAATCATGTCACGAGATAAATTACAAAAAATATTACCTTATATTTTAGCAATTTATGCTTGTAATAAAAACTAAATTATGCTTTATTTACAGTGGGCAAAGTCGGGATATTTTTCCAGAATATATGGTAATATGCCACTGTAGATAAAATAGTTTGACAATTCTTGACCATGTCTGAGTTGTCTGAATTCATAAATTTTACCGCATTCCAGCCGGGTGGGAGTAAACAGACTTGCGTCGAAGAGGTGGATAGCTCCAATACTTTGGATCAAGAATTGTTCAGCATCAAGAGTTAATGAACTATTAGGTCAAAATTTACTATTCCTTCTTAGTTTCTGACTACTTGTTTCAAACTACAACTGTTTTCCAGTTAGCTTGTATCTATATCTTGATTTTCAGATATGGTCTCTTAAAAACTTAATCTTTGAGTTAGCCTTTTAACAATGTTGTTGGGTGATTGAGTTTTTGTTGTTGTTTAGGGCGGAGCTGGAGGCGAGCTATGCCAAGGGTCTACACAAGCTGTCTGGTAAGCTGTTGAAGGCGTCCAAGGAGAGCATGGGTAGTGTGAACCAAGCCTGGCAGATGGTGGGAGTCGAGCTCGAGCAGGAAGGAGACATGCGCAAGTAAGTGTTTCCGAGTACTTGATGAAATTAAGACACATGTGCAACATCTGGGTATCTTTATTGTAGACGTTTCGCCATCCAGTGGCTTTATCAATACAAATTCTAGGACATAATTTGAAGACAGTAGAACTATATACAGAAGATGAGGTAATCAGTCCCTCATCCTTGGAGTTGGTGTGAAGAGCACCGTAGTCGTGGAGGTTCTGGAGCAAGAGGTAAGGAGACTGGCGCTTATATACTAACGTCAGGTGGAAAGGGGACGTGTAGCAGACGAGGGCATAGTACTTATTGGTAATTGACTGTTGTCGTGCATTTAACTGCATCTCTTGAGCCCACCTCAAGAGGTGCAGACAGACAGCTGTGTATGACGTTAACTTTTGCTTCGTTCTCTTTTACTATGTTCTAGAAAATTGCTATATACGTACAGAGTTTATCACCTTCCATCTATGGCCCCTCATCTTTTGTATCTTCACATTAGTCTGTGCCTAAGCATGTATCTTACATCGTTATCGGGTTTCCTTGATCTATGTTTAAGGTAACGCTAAAATTATAGGGGTCTTTAGTGCCTGGGGTAATGGGAGACATTCAGGCTCGATCCACGAAAGGGAAGGGGAGGGCAGGTCCAATTCCTTGGTTCAAGAGCCCTCACTGGCATCAAGGAAGCTCCCTTGAGGGGTCCTTGATCTACACATCCACTGATAGCTATTTTTATATTAAACTTGATACAGTATACATAATTTTGCGGTCAAACCGCAGGACGGCTCTGGTTCCTTCAGAGCTCTCCTCTTCACTCAACGACGACGGCACCTGGGAACGTTTCTCAGTTAACCCATTCCATAATGATGATAATTATTGCTAAATAATAAGCCAACAAAAGAATACTATTGCTTCATGTATGTATACCATTCCAGCAGCCTGCCACTGTTCCTACTTTACATTGTGGCTCCTTGTTTTTTCCCTGCCTGTGATTTTACGTGTTATCATGTTTCCTATTTACCAAAGACATTTTTAGTATGTACTGTGTTCTTATAGGTCCCTGCTCTAGGAGCAGTTTTGAAGCAGATTAAGAAAAAAACATGTGATAAACGATCTTTTATTCTTACGCCATTTCATCTACGAGAAGCTTTATAGTGACACAGCTTCATATAGGCGAATTATTACATTCATGGTAGAGCACATAACCTATTTGGGTCGTAGTTCCTGAGAGATTGGGATGCAGTTAGGCTTGATCTGAGGAAGGTGGGCAACTTTAATTCCTTGGATCAAGAGCCCTTCACAGACAACAGTGCATCTGTTCACCCCCCTTTCTGTTGAAATGTTACTAATTATATATATTCAATATTTTTTTAATATTCTATAATTTTCATGTAGGGATAACTGCATTTTATAATTAATGAATACTGTATAAGAAACTGTAAGCTTTCCTTTTACTTAATTTTCCTTTATCTTTGCTGCTCTTTATTAAGGTAACTCTTCCCTATCCTTTACCAACCATTAATATATTTCTTAGGTTGTCTTTAAAAACTTACCAACATGTTAAAGTTTTGATTATGAATTTCAAGAGTTATGGTTTTACAGATCAGTTGCATCTGCAATCGCAGATGATGTAGTGCGACCACTCAGACAGCTGATTGAAACTCAACACAAAATTCGTAAAGGTGTGGAGAGTATGGTCGATAAAACCACCAAAAATCTTCATGATTGGCGGGCAGCAGAGGGTAAGGCCAAAAAACAGTGTTACAGCAACTGTCGAGACAATGAGAAGATTCAGGACATCATGCTGGAGGCAAGACTGGGCAGGGGAAAAACACTCTCTGACAAGGAGACAATAAAGGTTAGATTATTATTTAGTGGTAAGTACTAAACCTATAGGTTATCCTTCCTAAGCAGTGTATAGAAAACATTCAGGTTAGACTCAAGAAAGGAGAGGTTAGCTCCATTTCCTTGGATCATGGGCCTTTCATCAGCATCAAGGCACAATGATTTAAGTAATGAAGACATATTAGAGCTAACTGTAAACTAGAAAGGCTTTGATTAATTTTACAATTTAATATGAATCTTTAATGTGTTCTTCAGTCAGTATAATAAGTTTTAATTGTTGCAGATGGAGAAGCAGAGACGGAAGGCAGAAGAAGCGGTTCAGAAGAGTGACCTGGATTATTACACATGCTGCATTCGAGCTGAGAGAGCGAGGTAGTAATTTAAGAATTAATTATATAGATCAGACCTAAACACTTTCACAAATAGGAAGGCCCCTCATATACAGCATCTATTTTCGGTGTTCCATGTTTTCATTGCCTTTCGACTGAGCCATTGTTCCACCTGCTGGTGTGTGGAACATAATGGACAATGGCTCAATTTGAAGCCAACGAAAACATGAAACACTGAAAAGGTGCTGTATGTATATGCGGGGGACCTCCTGTACCAGAAGAGGCTCCTCTGGAGACATAATACTACTGTACTGTACATCTATAAAATCATATGGTTGAGGGCTCTTTTTACTGTGATCTGCATGTACATACAGGTAAAAAAAAAATTGTAATCAAATTATTATAATCAAAACTAAGTGTTAAACCCACCAGGGTCATACTCATACAGTGCTGCAGTTGTAATCGGAAAGCGAGTGTGGAGAGTTGAGGGCAAGGGTGAACCCCATCCAAGATAGATGCTTGGTGGATTTTTTTCTTTTTTTTTAGGAAATAACTAATATTGTAATGCTATTTTTTTGATGTCGAGTATTGAATGGGTTTGAGACGAACCTTTCAGTGTGCTGGCAGTGTACAATGGACCCCTGAGTTTCGGTCACCTCGGAAATCGTACAACTATGTAAGTGTATTTTTGGGGGGGGATCTGAAATGGACTAACCTACTTGACATTATTCCTTAAGGGAGTAAATTCGTTCGGTAATGGCACTTGAGCAGCCTTCTGGAATGAATTATGACCGAAACTCGGGGGTCCACTGTATTCTAGTTAAATTTTTAAATGTCAGAGAACATGAGAACTACATTTTTGTCACTGTTATCAGACAATCATGGTAGCTTTATATAACTCACATTGATACATTCATGAAGGAATGCCAAACTTGTAGGGCTTATACAGTGGCTTGGCTTTGGAATGGTAATCAGGTTTGATCCAAGGAAGGGGTGAGTAGGTCCATTTTCTTGGATCAAGAGTCCCTCACCAGCATCAAAGCACCTCCTTTGAGGTGACATACCTTTGACAGTGATCATGATTATACTTGTGGGGATGTCAGGAACCCATAGGGGTCACATAGTGCCTGGAGAAAGAGGTAATTACATTTGATCTGAGAACACAGCTTCAGTTTGGATTGATTGGCTTTATGATAGCAAAAGACTCTTGATCTAAGGAATTTGAGCTATCCTACCCTCCCTCCCATCAAGCCTAATTAACTTATTTTCCTGGCAATGTGACCCATATGGGTTTACTCCTTCAACATGGATATAATTGACTCGTATTCATTGGACCCTCAGTTTTCGTTCACCTCCAAACTTGAACAATTATGTAAATGTATTTTTGTAAGAGCTTTTGTAAGTGTATTTTTGGGGTTCTGAAACGATTAATCTAATTTACATTTGTCCTTATGGGAACAAATTCGTTTGGTAATGTCACTCAAACAGCATTCTGGAATAAAATTTTCAACAAAAACCGTGGGTCCACTATAGTTCCTTTATTCTTGAATCAAGGCACTACCCTTGAAAGGACAATGAATAAGAGTCAGTTATATTCATGGAGTAATTCTAAATCCATGTGGGTTATAGTGCTAGGAAAATGAGTTAATTAGGCTTGATCTTAGGAGGGAAAGGATAGGTCAAATTCCAAACTTTTATCTTAAGAAAATTTGACCAGCTTTTAAGTAGGGTGAAAGATGTAGCTTGCTGTACGTAATGTTAAATTTAATGAAGGACTCTCATGGTATTGTTTTCATATTTTTACATCCTGTTAATTAATTTCTGCAGCTTTTATTTAAAATTATCTTATACTGTACTATTGTTTTCCCCCAGACTGGAGTGGGAGTCTGCTGTGTATAAGGGCAGCAGCTGCTTCCAAACGCTAGAGGAAGAGCGCTTACAAGCACTCAAAGACCTCGTAGTTAAGTACCACAAGAATGCCAAAGAAGCTGCTCCAAAAATGGTTGCTGTGAGTAATGAAGTCTGTATTACTATTATACTCTTGAGGAAGGATGAAGCCTTATTGGCTTAGCACTCCTGGGAAATGGAAGATGATCAGATTAGATTATGGAAATGGATACCTTCGATTTCTTCACTTAAGAGACCTTCACTGACATAAAACAATATATTCTCTGTGTAATCCTCACAACCATTAAAATACAGAATGTGTTCATATTTTGTTAATATGCTAGAATCCTTGTTACCTATAATCATAATCAAATCTGTAATTCTTAAAACAATTAAACTCAATAGAAGCCATATAGCATGTACTAAAAGGATATTCAATTCTCTTGTATTCATTGTAACTCTTAATTTTATTTTTACAGCCACCTAAGAGACTATATATAAGCACTCGGTTAGTCATTGCCTTATTAATCTTAAGATAGTCTTAAGTTTGCCTGAAATGCTCTGCATATTAAGGGTCTTTCTGCGTGTACAGTTAAATATAATTCACCTCTGTACAAACCTTCTATCATGCTGAAATAAAGAATCTTAATCTTAGAGGTACCCCCTTGAATAGACTAGTCCATAATACCAAGTTTTATGGATAATCTATTTTATAGGTTACTTGCATTTTAACCCTTTCACTCTTGTGACCACTGAAATTAAAAATGCTAACAATGTTGCGATTTGAAAAAACTTCTGAAATGGTAGAGAATCTTTTCCTGAAGATAATGACACCAAAAATGCAAAATTTGATTGAAAACTTAGAATTCTGCAGGCACACAACTGGCAGTCTGGGCACAACATGCATTTGCGATTTGACTATTTTTGCCAATTCCATTAGCTATTTTCCTGTTATCCCTTCCGTTCTGTCAATTGAATACTACAAGAAATTGCCCATTTACCTATAAGAACTACCCTATAAAGGGCATAGAAATCAGTAATTTGGAACATTAATGCAAAATTCAATAAAATTTCAATTTTAAAACAATACAAAATTAACACTGTAGGCATTCCAGTCACTGAAGCAACCTTTCCTCTGTTCGTTAATCATTTTCATAGGCTCTACTGTATAACACTTGCCCTCTATTTTGAATTCATCACACGAAAAATCAAAGTTTTACTTTATTTTTTTGGATAATAAATATAACCAACAATGATTTGTCATGAATTAGGCCATCCTGTTCATCGAAGCATACTAAGTAAAAACTCATAAAATTGATAAGGGGTCCCTACCCTTCCTCAGGAATATCACAAAAAAAAAAATGCCACTTTGAGCCTTATTTAAGACGTTTCTGATCTGAAATCGACCAAAATCATATATGTTTCACTAGTATGTTTTCCATTCTATCAATTGATACCAAGAAACAGCCAATAAAAAGATAAAAACCTCTCTAGAAAATAGATCAAAGTTGCTATTTTAAACCAAACTCAAGGTTTGCTTTTTTCCATCATGCACTGGTGTAGGGCAGGCAGGATTTTTTTTTAATACTATACACACCCCACTGCACAGATGCATTATCTCATGTCTTGGTCAAAATTTATTGCTCTCAGAATATTTGAAGGTTCTATGCTTAAAATGTAAATCTATGTAAGTGATGCTGGGCATTAATGTACATCTACAGGGAAGACAGTGAAGGGTTATAATAGTATTTATAAATACAGAAACAAGGGGCTATACCTGTATGGGTCATGCATGCATTATTTAGCTTATACAGTAATAAACAGTTGTAACTTTTTCACATTATTTTGGTTACATAGACAGCAGTTGGGGAGTGTATGAAAGGAAAAGTAAAATCACAGTTGATGTAATTACCAAGCCCAGTATGGCGAGTGTGACAACTTATTGAAATTGTTATATCAGTCAGTAGAGCAGAGGGCTTTTAATTTCTTGCTCCCAGTTTGATCCTGCAAGTCTTGACTAATACTTATGCAACATTATAAAAGTGTTTTGTGCCATTTTATTCCATATATGACAGTTTACTTAATTATTAATACAGTATTACATTCGCAAGAAAGTACAGTATCACAACTACCTTTATCTTGTAAAGTTATATATTTTTCCACTTCCCTAGTATATATATTCATGTTTAATGGTTAATGGATGGTACTGAAGATTGCAGAACGTCTTGAGGAGCCAGTCTCTGCTTGTGACGTGGAAAAGGACATACAGACAGTAATCTCAGCCAAAGGAACAGGAGAAAATATTCCAGAACAGATGCTACCTGATTTCTATGCAGAAGACATGAATAATATAATGAACAGGGAAAGGAGAAGAGAGGTTAGTGTTCTTTATCATTACAATAATGTACAGTATACAATACCTACAAGATGAGGAATAGACAAGTGTAACATCTAGGTATCTTTATTTGAAGACATTTTGCACCAGTCCCTTAGCTTTGCAAAACTAAACACACAAGGCAGTAGATGAGGTAATCTGGTACAGTATTGCACATGTGATACCAAGGTGTTTCATGTGTCAAATTCTTCCCCTTGTCCTTTATTTCATAATAAATAAATATATAAATCATCTTTCAACAAACTGGTCATATCCCACCGAGGCAGGGTGGCCCATAAAGAAAAACAAAAGTTTCTCTTTTTAACTTTAGTAATGTATACAGGAGAAGCAGTTACTAGCTTCTTGCTCTTGGCATTTTAGTCGACTCTTACTACACGCATGGCTTATGGAGGAAGAATTGTGTTCCACTTCCCCAAGGAAATAAGAAAAACTAGAAAGAAAATAGAAGAAAACCCAGAGGGGTGTGTGTATATATATATATATGCTTGTACATGGGGATTTTCTTTCTTTTTGGGTCACCCTGCCTCGGTGGGAGACGGCCAACTTGTTGAAAAAAAAAAAAAAATGCATGTGTAGTGTGACCTAAGTGTGAGTAGAAGTAACAAAACATACCTGAAATCTTGCATGTTTATGAGACAAAAAAGACACCAGCAATCCTACCATCATGTAAAACAATTACAGGCTTTCATTTTACTCGCTTGACAGGATGGTAGTACGTACCTCCCTGGGTGGTTGCTGTCTACCAACCTATTACCTAGGACAAATATAATTATCAGACAATATATAAAATATGCAATAACTTTAAAACACTTGAAATTTTGGAAAGTTTCCAAATGTAATGGAGAGACATGGAGCTCACGAAGGACATAAACAAACAGTGGCTCGCAGAGACTATTAGCAAGTCAGATAGGAAAGGGGGAGCCATATAACGAGTTTTGGTCATAATTTGAAATGTCCGTATTAGCGAAACACCGTAAACTTAAGTGCTCAACCCAGAAGGCTAATAGCATAGGTAATGTGTCAAGATGCATAATAAGTTAGCTCTGTTATGATGCACGTGTGCAAATGGTTGGGTGCAGGACACTTGGCCTACTACAGAGCTCTTATATTCATATGAAAGTAAAATTGTAAATCTTAAATACCTGTATTAATGGGCTTGGAAAGAGTTAGCAGGAATTGTAGAAGCCTGTATAAGAATGACAAAGAATTTATGTATATTTATGAAATATTAATTATCATCCTTATTTTTGTCTTCCTCTCTCTCCAGTAGCTCTATCCATTTATCTTTAAAGAAAAGCTACCACTTGATCACAAAATGCTTATCAATTTATGTAACTGAGAAATTAAAAAAAACATCTAATATCTTTTTCATTTAGGCACTGGAAAAATTCATTCAGATGCTGAAAACTGACTTGCAGCGTGAAAGAAGAGGAAAACAAGGTGTTGAAAACTTGGCAAAGGCTCTGCAAGAAACTCCTACTTTTGGAGGGGAAGAATCTCAGCAGGATGTGAATGATAAACTGCAACACGTAAGCTCTCTCTATTTATTTATTTTAAAACATCTACTAGCACCTAAAAATTTTCTTAATTTAAAATTTTTCAACACGACAAACATTCTACCAATGAAAGTTCTGGGTTAACCCTGAAAGACCAATATTTGCTGCAAATAATTATGAATGTAAGTACAAGACCTGTCACTGTAAAATTAATCTTTTAATAATCGAGTCACTAAAATTTAAATGATCATGACACTAGCTGTGAATAGTTTTCTACAAATCTTCCATGTTTGTTACATGATTTTGTATATACCATATGTAAATATGATTAGTATTTGTTCTGTTGGCAAATCCTGTTCTACAAAAAAAAAATTCAAAAGCTCCTTTATACTTTCTGATCTCAACAGGATGCCTACAACAGACTGCAACATGTGAGTTTTCTGTTCTATAGGCCATGCTTTTTCACTAATTGAACAGTAGAATTTTAGATGCTGCTGTGTGCATGATGTGAATGTACATTTTACTTTTTCTCTAGGATTTCCAATACATGTACAATTTTTATGTTATCTTTATGTAAAAATAGCCAGTTTTATTTATTCATTTAATTTTTGTCTCTGCTTTACTTACAGTTCAGTTATATGCCTACTAAGCCCTCAATAGTAGATGCTGTATGCTCTAGTTGAAATATTGTTCATGAGTGTTATATTTCTCCTGTTAGTGAATCTATTGTGTTTGGGATCTAAATTTCAAGATTTCTTCTGCAGATGAAGGCAATGCTGGCCTACCTGGAGGCTGCACGTTACAAGGTGCAGAGCTCGCTAGATGAGCTCAGTAACCGACCCAAGATGACACACCCACTTGCTAAACACATTGAAGTTCATCGTGACAAACAAGGTCTTGCCTTCTCCATTTTGAAGGTTAGAAGCATATTTTTTTGTTATGGTATATAAAAAAGATTTAGGTACTTTTTTTCATTTACGTGCATTGCAGGGAATTTACTATGAAATGAAGTACATATACGTATTGTATGGATTTTTTTTATTAAAATAAATTATCAATGATTTTAACCTGAGGAACCCTAAAAGCCATCTATAGTTTTGGAAAGATCATATGGAGAAAAAATATTACTACCTTAAACATACAGCATCTTTTCCATGATACTAGTTTATGTTCATGTCCACTTAAGGTTTGTAAATAACATTCAGCAGTATGCAGAACCATAGTCCAAAATGATTCGTTTTCTTAACATGAAGCTTGGAATACAGGAAAAAATATGCAAGGTGTTACTTTTTTCAAAGTGAATAAATATAAAAAAAAAATAAGAAATTTGGACATGGCAGACTGAAGGTGGAATATAGAGAGAGGTTATGGGACAATGGACAAGTTTTTATCACAATTTTACTCAAAATAAGCTGTATGACCCTAGTGGGTTTAGCACTTAGTTATGATTGTAATAATAATTGCATAGAAATACTGAGAGAGAAGAGAGACTGAGAATTTTAGGGGGATAAGCCTTACAAGTACAGTGGAACCTCTGGTCACAAACACTTCCAAACATGAACAAATCAGTTCATGACCAAAAAATTCGCATAATACATAATCGGGTGCCAAACAAACACAGCCGCACCAATTTTCATATTCTGCGCTATTTTTTTTGCACGCACCAATTTTCCCCACTTCCTGTTGTTTGTGTACACCTAACAAAGACCCTCGCCTTGTAGTCGGTCTCGGTCAGACATGCGTTCATTCGTTGTGAACTCAAGGATAAGGGATAAAGTACCATCCTCTTATCCCCTCTTGGGGATGATTATACTAGTAATGCACCATAAAACTAAGTTTATTCAGGTATACACAAATAGTTACACAGATTGTCCTACATAGTAACATATGTGTAGAAAACCTAGGATAGCCCCAAAAAAGTCAAGTGACTTATTTTCTTGATTTTTTTTTTTTCGGTGTGCACTCGTTTTCGTTGATTATCTCAGAAGTAAGTTATTCATAAATTAAAGTAATTACGACCTTGATAAATTCATATTAGCAATGTTTTATCAGCAGGTAGTGCACAAACAGCTTTTCGCAGTGCCAATACCCGGCTAGGGCTTGCCATATATGATTTTTGGTAAATATTTTCTTTCTCAGTTGTTTGTTGGGCTCTCTTATTAAAACTTGGGCAATGTATGATGGAAAGATGCTTCTTAACATACACCAAAAATGAAAGAAATCGGAAGATAAATAACAGAGATCACTTCTCAGCCATTAGATGTCTCTTAAAACTCTCTAAAAAAAAAAAAAAAAAGTTTACAGCAAACAGTTCATAGGTTTTCTGTGTTATTCAAGGTTTTTACATTTAGTTTGCTATTACACTGTGCATTCTATGGTATAATTAACTGCAGTGGAACCTCGGTTTTTATATGCCCCAGTTTTCGTAGGATTCTGTTTTTTACTTTTTTCGTCTAAATTTTGTCCCAGTTTTCGTAGTTGAAAATGGTCTGTACCAAACGCGTCCGCATGACTCGGCCACTCAAGCGCCCACACAAAGCATCCCATGCGTTTGTGACTCAGTCTGCCTTTGTTTCTCATTGAGTGAGCATCACCCTGGGCATTCATTTGAAACATTTCGTAATAATCCATTGTTTTTTGTGCGTGTTTATTGAGTGCAACTGCTAAATAACCTACCATGGGGCTGCATTTGAGGAAATTGCTTCAGAGGAAGAAAGAGGGGAACATGTGCCTTCTTCAGTGATTAAGGACACGTGTGCAAAGTGGAGTAAGTTGCAAAGTTTTGTGGAGAAATATCACCCTAACAAAGCTGTTGCAAGCCATGTCTGCAACATGTTCAATGACAATGCTTTGGCCCATTTTAGGCAAATCTTAGAGACGCCAGAAACAGACCTCTCTAAACAGATTTTTTGTGCGACAGGGGTACAGTGACTCAAGCTGGTCCTAGTGCCAGTAAAAGACAAAGAAAGGAAGTAACCTCGGATAGGGCCTTGATACCTGAAGTCCTTATGAAAGGGGATTCCCCTTCCAAACAATAACCTCTCCTCTTCCCTCTCCTCTCCTCGCCGTCTTCCATACGCCAACAAGAGACTTCAATGAAGGTAAAAGTGATGTTAAATTTTCATTCATCCATTTCATTAGTCTTATTTATTTCTCATTGTTTTCTGTATGTAAAACTATAGTTATTCTCTATAAAATGTATTTTTTGTTAATATTTTTGGGTGTCTGGAACAGATTAATTGGATTTACATTATTTCTTATGGGAAATATTGCTTCAGTTTTCGTACGATTTGGTTTTCGTCAGACTTTTTAGAACGGATTAATCACGAAAACTGAGGTTCCACTGTGTTTTTGTGCTTAAAAATCTTAAGAAAACAATATTTACATAAAGTTCGTAGGGGTCTGGAACAGATTAATCATATTTACATACAATCCAATGGGGAAATTAGGTTCGGGTCATGACCAGAGTTTTGGAACGAATTGTGGTCGTGACCAGAGGTTCCACTATATATCAGGTAAAGTTTACAGCTGAATTATTATAGAAAGGATTAGGTGGATGACAAAGTAGGATTGCAGAAGAATGAGGATTTAGAAAGGTTAGGGAATGTATAGACAAAGTGTTTACATTGAAGCATATAAGTGAGCAGTACTGAAATAAGGGGGGTTCAGTAGTTCAATATCTTTATTATGCAATCCATACTCATCCTGTGGATGATAGTCAAAAGATTAGAGGCACATAATGGGTCCAGAGCTTGTTGCATTTATGGATTTAGAAAAGGCATAAGATAGTGGATAAGGGAGCCATGTAGCAAATGTATGGAATAGGAGGTAGGGTATTAAAGGCAGTTAATTTTTATGCAGGGAATGAGGCACAGGTAAGGGTATGTAGGAGGGAGGGAAAACACTTTACTAGTGAAAGTAGGACTAAGGGATGTGTGTTGGCATGGTAGTTTAGCCTATTTATAGGTAGGGTTGTGAATGCTATGGTATTGAAAAGGGGTGTGAGATTGATAGATGATGGATCTGATACAAAGTGGAAATTATCCCACACTGTTCTTTTAGGGGATTCGAAACACTAAGTTACAAAGGTTGGTGGATGAACCTGGGAGGGTATGTAAAAGAAATTAAAAGCAAAGGTAGAAGAGAGTAAGGTGATGAGGGGTAACAAAGAAGTCTAGGCAATGATAGATTGAATATCAAATTGAAGGGAGGGAATATGAAGAATGTAAAAGTATTTAGATATTTGGAAGTGGGCATGTCAGTAGAAGGGCCTATGAAAGATGAGGTGGACCATAGAATAGATGGGGAAAAAAAGGCGAGTAGTGTGTTGAAGTACCTGTAGGAAAAAAGTATAGAATAGATAGGGGAAAAAAGGCGAGTGGCGTGTTGAAGTACCTGTGGAAAAAAAGTATCTTTGGAGGTGAAAAAGGTAATGAACCAGAGTACAATAGTGGTACAATTTTCATGGATGTGAGGCATGGGTTTTAATTGCTGCAGTGAGGAGGAAGTAAGAGTCAGTGGAGATGATTGAGGGCAATGTGTGGCTTGAATATACAGTGGACCCCCGAGTTTCGTAAAAACTTCACTCCTGAAGTCTGCTCAAGCGCCATTACCGAACGAATATACTCTTTTAAGGAAAAATGTCACGTAGGTTAGTATATTTCAGACCCCCAAAAATACACTTCCACAAGCACTTACAATATTATACTTATATAAGTGTACGATTTCCGGGGTTTACGAAACTCGGGGGTCCACTGTATGCAGAGAAGATGGAGCATAGAAATTAAAAGGAGGGGTTGTTGAGGTGGTCTGGGCATGTAGAGAGGCTGGAGAGGAATAGGTTGATGAAGAGGGTGTATAAGTCTGGGGCTGAAGTAGGTGAGGTAGCAGTCATCCAAGGAACATTGTTGTTGCTATTATTATTATAATCAAAAGTAAGTGTTAAACAAAGTTATAGGGATTGGGTAAAAACAGCTTAAGTTTTAGGGGCTTAAGCATCCAGTAGGCTTCTGTGAGCATGTTAGGTAGGAGTGAATGGAGAAAATTGGTTTTTAATGAACATGCTGTTAGTGAGAGCAAGGTAACATTTATGAATGGTGAATGTGTTTTCTCCTTTGGGTTGCCCTGCCTTGACATGAGACAGCTATTAAGTGATTACAGTGGACCCCCGGTGTTCATCCATTTTTCGTAACAGAATGCTGTTCAAGTGCCATTACCAACCGAATTTATTCCCTTAAGAAATAATGTAAAGTAGACTAGTCCTTTTAGACCCCCAAAACTACACTTATAAAAGCATTTAAAAAAATACACTTACATAAAAGGGCGTGTTTTGAGCAGGACGAACACCGGGGTCCACTGTATATACAGTATTTCTTCATTTGGTCTTAATAGAAATAAATAATTTAATAATCAAACTATCGCATATTTTTAGGTTCCACCGTGGGTACGAGGTAACAGCGTGGATGTGTCTCCTGCCAGTGATTCTCCAACAGGCTCTCCCAACTGGAATGACAGAGGCACTGCTGATGGAACCTCAGTACAACCAGATTCAGACTTTGGTATGTTAACAGAATCAAACCAAAACTTCTAATTGGAAGTATACTGTAGTTATTAACTCTGATTACTAACTATGATGAACAATACAGTAGGTCCCCTACTTGCAGTGTTCTAAGTTGTAATGTTCCAACTTGTGATGCTCCTCTTTTATGACGCTGGCATTTTGCAACCCATTAATGACTTGCACGAACACAGTCTTCAAATATGTGGAAGTACTTATGGCTGCAAGAGAAAAAAAAATGGTCCTGCAGCTGTAAGTAAACATTGCTGCAAAACACGGTTCACTCGCACATTTTATGTTCTTTAGCATTTCTTCAAATATTACTCTAAACTGGCTTATATTAAAACAAATTTTTAAATATTCTTAGTAAAAAATTAAAATTAAACTGGATACGAAATATTGTAGCTCTTGAACACCAATTATAACAATCGTGTCTATAGAAAAATAGGTTCAGAGTCCCAAACAATTGACTTAAAATATTAATGTTGTCCTAAAAATCTTAAATGGGGATCTACTGTATAAGTAAATATGAATTCTTCTAAATCATATTACTCTGAGTAGTTCATTTCCTAACTTTATGTAAAACAAAAAAAACAATAGGTGGTATGATTATCCTATAATATCCTAACAAGAAACATTAATGCATCTTTTATCCTTCCCCTACCTCGTGCTTTTGTACGCTAACTTTCTGTCATAACTAATGTCCAATTTCTCATCCTCTTCCTGCAATATCCTTAAAATCTTCAATACAACTGATTCCAATCTGTGCATGACTTCCTGTATCCACAAACTCTCATACAAGACCACAAAGTGCTGACATCACCAGACACCACAAACAATCCTTCACAATCTATTATCCAAGAAACCACTCCACAAATTCCTGCAAGAACAAAAACTTCAGTGTCCAGTCCTATTGCAGAGAAGAAATTAATCTCTGCAGATGCTGAACTAACATCATCCAAGTCAATAAAAAACCCATGCATGTTTATGTCTGCTCCCCGTTACCCCTCCCTAATGATCGTTGCAGACGAGTTCAGCTCCCAGGGTTCAGACCGAGACTACCAAACAACTATGACAGAGGATAATGTGGACTCAGGCCCTAAAGATGGTGTCTACTATGCTCATCCCTTAGCTTCAGCGCCATCAGTAGGCAGGTGTAAGGCTCTCTACGATTATGAAGCCAACATGTATGATGAGCTCACCATCAGAACAGGTTAGTGGCTCAACTGTATAAAGTTATGATTAGGCTTTATAGCTCAGTGTTGATATTGATGCACCTACTTATAATGTTCATTGTATAGTGTCCATTCTTTTATAAGTCTTTTAAAGTGATGAGCAAGGTTGATTTTGAGGCAAAGGTGTTGTGGATCAAATATTTATGGATCTAAGGGTTAGTGCTTCTGAGAAAGCCAGTGTGCTGCACATGGCCTATATGGAGCTGGAGAAATTGTAAACATGGATAAAGGTTAGAAGGTTACTAAATGCAGTGAAACATTTGTATGTAGGAGGTAGAGCTTGCAAATTATTATAATCACAGGGAAATGCTATAACTGTAGGGGTCATAGTGCCTTGGGATATGGGAGGTAATAAAGTTTGATTAATGTAAGGGAAGGACAGCTCTAGTTCCTTGGATAAGGAGCTTTTCACCATAAAGGTGCACACTCCTGAAGGACTATTTATACCAATATTGTCTTGTACTTCACATTCAGTGAGCACAGTACATTCAGAATACACTAATCTATTTTTCCATGTTTCTTAAATTCTTACTCCTGCAAGACTAATTTGGGAGTCCTAGTCTGAGACCAGGCTGCAGGGACTATGATCTTTGAAACCATTAATAGGTTTACATTGCATCCTTATTGATTGTATTTACCTCGATTCATTTAAATGAATTAATCTGATTTGGTGATATCTGGTATATTTTGTTTTAAGATTTGTAAAGATAATTGGTAAAAGTGTTTCAGAAGCACTGTGAAGAAACATTCTGTAAATTTTAAATTTGAATAAAAATAATTATTTGCTTCTATACCTTATGAAGGAATTTTTTTCCAGGTGATATAATAAACATCCATGAGAAGCAGCCCGATGGTTGGTGGGTGGGAGAGCTGGAGAGTGTCGTCGGTATCTTCCCTGCCACTTATGTTGAGGAGATAGACTGATATCAGCCATGCCCGGAGTGCCCGTCCCTTGTCACCAAGAATGTCCAGTGTCTCCATAAAACACCTGCTTGGGAGGAGAGCTTTGCCTAATTTAGTATTATGCTTTAATATGTCCCTGCCTGTTATGCCTACAGTATTTACTGATACAAAAGAAACCTGGCTCTATCAAAACCTCCAAAATCAAAAAATATTGGCACTTTTATTTATTCTTAAAAGTAACATTACAGGTTTTAAAAAATGGAAAACATTTTTTTATCAGATAATTATGTAAAAAATTATATTACATGTATAGTGACAAGTTTTTGGGAAGTCAGCAAGGCAGGTAATGGATATAACCCCAAATAACAGTGGCATATTAAGAGTGATGCCTTATAGAGCTCATGTGATTTTGCAATGTCAAAGTCATGTCTGATTAATCTGCATAGAAAAACTGCACTCCGTGGCAATATACAAATTTCTGAAAAGAAATTCTGCAACTGCATTTTGAACATAAGCTGTTAAAATATAACAGAATAAATGTTCATACACAAATGTATACATGAATTTCACTAAAATGCATTTTGCTCATAAAGAAGGAACTTTAGAATGACTGAAGTTATGCGGCTGTGCCTATTTGGACAGAATAGGTGAATGCATATTACAGTCTTGCTATAAATTTTTTTGCTACTGTATTTAATTTTCCACATTTGAGTGCCATTGTGATAGAGTACATTGTGTAATTATTTTGAGTCTTACTGTGTGAAAGTTGTGTATATATATCATGTAAAGTCTTCCAGTTTTCTATATATTTGTTACAGTATACTATAGTTTTGACACTATGAAGTCAATTGAACTCTAGAAACAATCTAGATTTCTTAAGGGGTAGATGTATTAAATGGTAATGCTGCTTATAAATACTATGTTATGTATATTAATCATTTTAAAATGCATTACTATTTAGTTCTAATTAAAACAAATTAAAGTAAAAACAATTTTCTAAAAACTATGATCCATTTTGTGTGAATTATACTTGAATAATTTTTTGGGGGATGGGCTATTACAAAATTTGTAAATATCCACCCTTGCTTGTTTAGGGACAACCTACAATGTAGTCATTACAGACACTACCTCTTTTGAGGTGCTCTCTTAACCTTCCTCTACTATCATGATAAACTCATCCCCATCCCTCCCAAGCTTGTCACTGAATGTATGTGGTGAATGATTTTCACTTGATATTAATAATTACTGTTTAGTGAAGGTATCTTTCTTTCTCCACATTTTGCAAGAATTTGATATTTATAGAACTGTAAACTTGACATCCCTGATTTGACTAAGTTCAATTTTATATTCGTATATATTTTGTGTACATTGCTGTATATGGCTGTAAGTTGAATCTAATGTATATAGTTTATAATTCACAATTTGTTTGATACACAGTTCTCCGTTCTCATAGTCTGTGTACTGTACTAAGAACTCAATACTTGACATTAAAATGCAGTATTATTTCACCTATTCTGGTTCGTTACCTAATGCATTATGATGTATGGTAATATAATCTATATGGACTGAGATTATAATCCTTGAAAAAAAAATTGAGAATCCAAATAAACAAAAATAAGATCTTGAAAACTGCTTAAATTTTGTAATACATTAATGCAAAATTTTATTTCTTACACAAGATGTAAGGCACAAGCACATAGTGGTCCTTTACATGTAACTATACTGTACAAGTGCCATGCTTCTGGTCAGTAAATATTCAAACATGTGTTGGGGTGCAAATATGTATTCCAATTTGAAGTGGCACTAGCAATAGTGCAAATATATTCCTAAGTTTAAGGATTTGCTATAACTTGAGCCTGTTACACTTCAGGGGATGTGCTATAGGGCTCTTGATACAAGGAACTGGACTTATCCTTCCCTTCTCCAGGCACCACATGATCCTTATGGGTTTAATACTAATTTAACCTTAATTCTGTTCACATTATTATTATTATAATCAAAAGAAGTGCTAAACCGCAGGGGTTATACAGCAGTTCTGTTCACAATATTATACTAAAAACAAAAAATCTAATGTATGGGTAAGGTAAGGTAAATGGAATTGATATAGTTAATGTATCCCTATAAAACAAAATTAGGAAATCTTATTAATACAATGTTGTTATCGGGGACCAACTGACATGCATGCTTCTCGTGCATGTGTGCCTATGTGCTAGTGTTAGAAATAAATTTTTGCATGGAAACTAGTTTTAATATCCACGTATACAGTGTACTAATACAAATGCAAACATCTCTTTCAACCAAACCCCTCAAGGAAGGTTCCTTGATGCTGGTGAGGGGCTCTTGATCTAGGGAATTGGATCCGTGGTCCAGTTCCCTGAATACCTTCCATATCCCCCCCCCACAGGTGTTGTATAATCCTATGGGTTTAGCGCTTCCCCCTTGATTATAATAATAATCTTTCAACCAAAGAGATTTTAAAATTAATGCTAGAGATTCTTAACTATTGTAAACATTTTTAGTACTACACACATTTTGAAAACTTAATTTCTTAAAAAATAAGCCATCCATATGGATAATGTTGTAGTACTGAAAGAAAAAGTAAGAACAATGTGTGACTAATAATTGAGAAGGAAAAGAATACGGAAAATGTGTTGGTCACTGAGTGATTTGAGAAAGCTATCCTGTATTTGTAATGCAGTTAACTATTAGCATTTAAGATTTGAAACTAATCAGAAAAGACATTTGCAAATTATCACATGGAACTAATATCCTAATTTCTTCAATAAAAATGGCACATTAAGACATACACAGCCCAAAACAAATTCCAACCTTCTGCTAACAAGCACCAGCTTTGAAACTAAAGTAGTAGAGGCATTCTCTTACCTCAGAGACCAATATCCTAAATTACAATGGCACATTAATTTTGAAGTTACTCTCTCAAAACCCTATGATTACCCCTTTCATAACCAGTGTTAGAAACACTCATGAGGAGTGTTGGATAGTATTATAACTTTTCACCCCTCACAAACAATCTGATAACCCTCATAACCCCCTCTCACAAACTATCATAAACCCCCTTCCCTCAGACAAGCATTATCCTACTCGCACACTATCACAATCCCTATCTCAATCTCAATCAAACTCACCCCCTCACATACCCTATCACAATTCCTATAGCCCCACTCATAACCCCTCTTATACTCCCAATGACATCCATTCATAACTCCTCTCAATCATATAGCCCCATTTATAATCCCCCCTTTCATAATTTCATAGCCCTACAATAACCCTCTAACCCCCTATCATAATCCATCTAATAACTCCATCCCATAATCCCCTACCAAAGTCTCTTCCATTAACCCCACCTATAACTCCCCTTCTAACCCCTATAAAAATCTTCCATAACTAGAGATGGGACGATACAAATATTTTTTTTGCCAATACTGATACCATCAAAATTAGCTAATACTGATACTCTGGCACACCCCTATGATCACTGCCCAGAGTACCACAATACTCATGGGTTCAACAGAAAACAATGTTTGCTGAAAACTCATTATAACCAGCATTATCACATTTACAAAAAGGTGCTAAACCCATACAGGTAACAACTAAAGTTGAATGAGGTGAACGATGGGATTCAGAGTTAAAGCTCAGCATGACTTTTCTTGTAATAAAGACTGAGAACCTATGGTTATATATAACATGATAGCTATGCTGAAGCAGCAGCAAGAAATATATATATATTAACTGCTGTGACAATTCTGGCAGTCTCTACCAAGTGTCATGGATATTGTGATCTGTAAAAACATTTTATTCCATCAGGGCTATTTAGAGCCATTGCATACACAGCAGCAGGAGAGTGTCACAGACAGATGAATATAAGAGGGAGGTAGAGTGGGGAGATGTTCTAAGAGTATGAATGCAGAGATTAAGAGGGATATCAATGTGGGCAATGATGAAGGTATTAGCTTTACTGATGTCAAGTGATAATGAATGGTGAGATCTGAAGGCCATGCTAGTGAATGCAAAGCAGACAATATTTTGATCATGCAAAGAGGAACACTTAATGAACAAGATATGTGCAACACCTGGATATCTTTACTATGGTATGTTTCACCTGCACATTCATACTACATGTGCATGAGGAAAAGATTATAGAGGCATGCACCACTATCCCTTCCTTCATAACACCTGAATGCATACCGTGACACTACACTTATCGGGATTATACCACGGATTATACACTGCTGTTTCCTTTTAACAAAGTACGTATTTCAGAATTTAATGCACAGTCAGTATTTTCTTTGTTCTCAGCAGGAGATTAGTGAAGTGTGCACGTTCTGATATCTGAATTCAACCTAGCTTGTCACCCTGCCCAGAGCCCACAAGTAAAGTAAAGTAAATTTTATTTCATTGCAAGTTTACATCGAGATTTTGTAATTACAATTTAGAATTGAAGAGCAAGGAGAGCCAATATTATGCCATGGCATTATGGGCAGACTTAATCTAATGGATTCAGGACCAACAAGAGCACAAACGATGCTATTATACACATGTTAGAGTTAATAAACACCGCACTTGAGAAGAAAGAAGTCCCACAGGGAATCTTCATTGATCTACGCAAAGCTTTTGATACAGTCGATCATGATTTACTGCTCACAAAATTAGCACACTATGGTATAAGGGGGCACCCACTCAACTACCTAAAGTCATACCTTAGCAACAGAAGGAAATACATGTACACAAATGGAGCGAACTCTTCCACACAACAAATTACAGTCGGAGTCCCTCAAGGAAGTGTCCTGGGGCCACTCCTATTCCTCATTTACATAAATGACCTACCAAATGCATCACAACTACTCAAACCCATATTATTTGCAGATGACACAACATATGTCTTCTTTCACCCAAATCCAGTCACACTGGCCAACACTGTTAATGCCGAATTACAGAAAATATCAACATGGATGACGACTAACAAGCTTACTCTCAATACTGACAAGACCTACTTCATACAGTTTTGAAAGAAAGCCACAAATGTTCCACTTAACATAACGCTCAATGGTTCACCCATCACAAGACTCCCAGAGGGAAAATTCCTAGGAATCCACCTTGACAGTAGCCTTAAATTCCAAACATATACAGTCATCCCTCGGTTTTCGGTTTTAATCCGTTCCAGATGGATCGGCTAAAACCAAAACTATTTTCCCCATAAGAAATAATGGAAATTCAATTAATCCGTTTCAGAAACCCAGAAGTTTGGAAAAAAATTTTTTGGGGGCCTTAAAGATAGATTTACATGCACAAATGAATGAACTGAATGTGGCACTTACCTTTATTGAAGACTGATGTTGCTGGATGGGAGAGAGGGAAGATGGGAGAGGGAAGAGACCCTAATTTTGGAAGGGAATCCTCCATAAGGACTCTAGGTACCAAGTCCTTATCCGGGTCACTTCCCTGCATGCCTGCTACACTCCCTCCCTGCCTGCTACACTCCCTCCCTGCCTGCTACACTCCCTCCCTGCCTGCTACACTCCCTCCTCTGCTACACTCCCTGCATACATGCTACACTCCCTGCATACCTGTTACACTCCTGCATACCTGTTACACTCCCTGCATACATGCTACACTCCCTGCATACATGTACACTCCCTGCCATTACACTTTCTTGCTACACTCCCTGCATACCTGTTACACTCCCTGCATACATGCTACACTCCCTGCATACCTGTTACACTCCTGCATACATGCTACACTCCCTGCATACCTGTTACACTCCCTGCATACATGCTACACTCCCTGCATACCTGTTACACTCCCTGCATACATGCTACACTCCCTGCATACATGCTACACTCCCTGCATACATGCTACACTCCCTGCATACATGCTACACTCCCTGCATACCTGTTACACTCCCTGCATGTCTGCTACACTCCCTGCATGCCTGCTACACTCCCTGCATTGCATGCTGCACTCCCTGCATGCATGCTACACTCCTGCATGCCTGCTACACTCTTAAACTCCATCGTGTTTCTCACTTTCACTATCATATTTTTCTATTATTTCTTCATTTCTACAGTGTTCCTCACTTTCTTTACCAAAGAAGTGGCACTAGGAGCTTTCTTTGGGCCCATGGTAGCTTATTTAGTAGTCACACACAATAATCAAGGCTCAAAAACAATGAATTGTTAATAAATGTTTTGTATAAACTCCTGGGGTGATGTTCACTCAAGCGTAAACAATGCTAGACTGCGTGACAATGTGCGTGGGTGGCGGGCCTACGGCCTTTGTATGTGCGCGGCACTGGTGGACAGGTCCCATACGGTCGGCGAAAACTAAAACAATCAGCGAAAACTAAAACAATCGGCGAAAACTAAGACAAATTTTCCCTGAAAAAAGTCGGCGAAAACCAAAATCGGTGAAAACTGGGACAAGCGAAAACCAAGGGATGACTGTATACAACAAATTTCCAAGAAAATCTCAAAGACAGCAGGCATATTATCAAAGATACGCTATTATGTGCCACAATCAGCTCTCCTTGCACTATATCATTCACTTATCTACCCTTATCTCACCTATGGAATCTGTGCATGGGGATCAACAACATTAAATCACCTTAGACCACTCATAACTCAGCAAAAGGCTGCAGTCAGGATAACAAATTCCCACTCTAGACAGCATACTCCACCAATATTCAAAAGTCAAACTACTCACCGTAAAGAACATTCTTATTCTTGTGCCTACTACATACATAAAACTCTACACTCTAATATAAACCCTCCGCTCAAAATTCTCCTCACCAACTTTAATAGGACCCATGACCACAACACAAGAGACAGATCTCTTTTTGATATACCCAGAGTCCATATCAACCTATGTAAAAATTATATGCACATAATGAGCCCCAGAATCTGGAATTCATTACCAGTAAATATTAAGATAGCCTTGTCTGAAAATCAATTTAAGACTCTTCTCAAAAACCACCTACTCACCCTAAACTAAATACACATACTGTAAACTACTTTCAAAAATGCTAAATATTATTTTCCTATAAGATAATTTCAATTTTTACTAATATGTTACTATTATGTTACCCCCTACTCACCCAAAACTAAATACTCATACTATAAATTACTTTCAATAATGCTCAATGTTATTTTCCTTAAGATAATCTCAATTTTATATTACCATCCTCCTAAATACTTGTTACAATTTAATATCATCATATTGTAATTTTTAACAGTATAATATGATCATATTGTAATTTGAAATCAAATATATAACTAGAATAAACTCAATCAATTTCTCTAATATTATGTACATAGTCTATAAGTCATTAGATTAAGCTGCCCCTAATGCCATGGCATGTCAGTGGCTCTCCTTGCACTTCAGTTTATGATTGTAACTACCAATATCTATGTATAATTGCGATGAAATAAAATTTACTTTACTTTACTTAATACTAGAGAAATAGAATGATTTTGTTATAGTTAAACATTAGCATGTGTTTTTAGCAGATAATAAGTTTACTTAAATTACAATCTGAGGATATTACATTTGTCAACGTGTTATGCAAGATGGTTATATCAATAGTAAATATAGCACTTTTATTATGGGTAAATAACACTGAGCATTGTTGAAAGTAGTTTACAATATGAGTATACAGTGGTACCTCGAGTTACGATATTTTTTCGTTCAAGAATGCTGTTCAAGTGCCATTACCAAACGAATTTATCCCCATAAGGAATAATGTAAAATAGACTAGTCCTTTTACACCCCCAAAAATATACTTACAAAAGCATTTAAAAAAATAAACTTACATAAAAGGGCGATTTTGGGGACCATCGTAACTCGAGGTACCACTGTATTTAGTTTAGGGTGAGTAGGTGGTTTTTGAGAAGAGTCTTAAATTGATGTTCAGGCAAGGTTGTTTTAATATTTTCTGGTAATGAATTCCAGATTTTGGGGCCCTTTATGTGCATAGAGTTTTTACACAGGGTGATATGGACTCTGGGTATATCAAAAAGTGATCTGTGTCTTGTGTTATGGTCATGGGTCCTGTTAAAGTTGGTGAGGAGAATTTTGAGTGGAGGGTTTATATTTGAGTGTAGAGCTCTATGTATGTAGTAGGCACAAGAATAAATGTGAATGTTCTTTACAGTGAGTAGTTTTAGAATTTCAAATATTGGCGGAGTATGATGTCTAGAGTGGGAATTTGTTATCATTCTGACTGCTGCCTTTTGCTGGGGTATGAGTGGTCTAAGGTGATTTAATGTTGTTGATCCCCATGCACAAATTCCATAGGTGAGATAAGGGTAGATGAGTGAATGATACAGAGCAAGGAGAGTTGATTGAGGCACATAATAGCGTATCTTTGATAGTATGCCTACTGTCTGAGATTTTTTTGGAAATTTGATGTGTGTGTTTGGAATTTGAGGCTACTGTCAAAGTGGATTCCTAGGAATTTTCCCTCTGTGAGTCTTGTGATGGGTGAGCCATTTAGCGTTATATTAAGTGGGACATTTGAAGCTCTGTTTCCAAACTGAATGAAATAGGTTTTGTCAGTATTGAGAGTAAGCTTATTAGTTTTCATCCAGGTAGATATTTTCTGTAATTCAGCATTTACAGTGTTGGCCAGTATGACTGGGTTTGGGTGAGAGAAGACATATGTAGTGTCATCTGAAATAATATGGGTTTGAGTAATTGTGATGCATTCGGTAGATCATTGATGTAAATGAGGACACTTCCTTGCGGAACACCGACTTTAATTTGTTGAGTGGAAGAGTTAGCTCCATTTGTGTACACATATTGGCTTCTATTACTAAGGTATGATTTTAGGTAGTTGAGTGAGTGCTCTCTTATACCATAGTGAGCTAATTTTGTGAGCAGTAAGTCATGGTCAACTGTATCAAAAGCTTTACGTAAATCAATGAAGATTCCCAGTGGGAATTCTTTCTTCTCAAGAGCGGTGTATATAAGCTCTAGCATGTGTATAATAGCATCATTAGTGTTTTTGTTTGTCACCCTCCGCACAAAAGAACTGCGGAGTTCAGCTTTATAGTATCTTTTCCTTACTACACACTGCAATAATATTCAATACAAGAGGGTAGGTTTCTTGTTATCTAGCTATAGACTAGAATTCCTAATAGTCCTGACTTGTAGATAAAGTGGGGCACAGGATTTCCCTTAATTTTCCTGATATGGAGAAAGAGTAATGTACTCTCGTTTAACCCTCACTGTGTAATTGATCAACATAAAGAACCTCGCTTGAGGGACATGAAGTAGTAGATATAATTTACTATTACTAAAATGATCTAAATAACTAAATACGTACATATAGTTATTTACTGATAAAACTTAAATTTATCTATATTTTACTAATGGACTTACCTAATCTAAGATCTGATATTAAAGTTACTTGTTAGGGGGAAGGATCTCTCCTAACTGATCTGCCTTTACAAAAAGAAATCAGAAAGATACATGGCCTTACCAAGTGTCAGCAAATGTTGTAGCAAGTCCCATTCTTTATCTCTTTCCTGAACCCATCATGGACATAGGAACCTGTCATGGGCATATAAAGTCTAGGAAGTACTGTACCAGTCAAGTTGATGGTGGTGGCAGCCTCTTATCTGTTGTAGCTACTGAATCCATCATCCTGTGTGATGAAGTATTATCAGTATATACATGGAGAGCGCTATGAACAAGAAACACAAAATTGCTTGCGAGATGAGTTCCTCCTAAATAACAAAATGGTTAAAAATCCGAACAAAATCTTATCTAAATAACAAAAAAGGCACAATACCGTGACTGGAACAATACACAAATAACCCGCATAGAAGAGAGGAGCTTACGACGACGTTTCAGTCCGACTTGGACCATTTACATTCACATTAACAGAAAGAAGGGAGGGAGGGAGTTTATATAGGCAGCCGAGATGGGCGGGAACAAGAGAAAGTGGTGGAGTAATAGTGGTAGTAGTAGTGGTGGTAGTAGTAGTAGTAGTAGTAGAGTCAGTCAAATACTAAGAAAGAGGAGCACTGCAAGGGAGCTAGTGGCCCACATAGGTTAGGGGCAAGAACACAGAGGGAGTAAAAGATAATAATGAACAACATAAACAAGGCAAAAGAAAGAAAACACAGAGGAGAAAGAGGAAATGGGAAGAGGGAGAAGGAAAAAAAGAATCAGGTTAAGTCACGGGTGTTCTGAAGTTTGGAGCATTTAACAATGTAATGGGAAAGGAAAGCATCAACAGAGACAAAGCCAGGACTCAGATTCATACAAGGAAAGTTGTGTATAAGAAAGGATTCAACAAGATGACGACTGTGAAAGTTGGACGTAGAGTAAACAGTTTTAGCAGAAGACCAATCAATAGGATAACTGTGATCTCTGACATGACAGAAAAGAGCATTATTGGTGTCGCAAAGCCTAACACTATTTTTGTGCTCCCTAAGTCTGTCAGAAAGAGTTCGACCAGTTTCACCAAAGTACTGAAGAGGACAGGAGGAACAAGAAATAGAGTAGACACCAGGAGCATCTATAGATGGAGACCAGGGACAGATCTACTCTAGAACTAATGAAGCTTAAGCTTCAGGGGCCCCAGAAGTGATTTTAGTCCACAATGCTTAAAAGTTTTGGGTCTACTGTATGAGAAAGGGTTTTAAAAAAAATATTAATACATGTATAGTGTAATTCAATACAAAATAATAGTTAAAATAAAAATTAAAAGGTTATTAATTATGTAAGTTAGCCATAGCTGGTTGCAAAGGGGCCCCCACAACAGTCCAAGCTTCAGGGCCCCAAGCTTGGGACATTTATTAAAGGAAACTTTTCGCCATGAGATGCTTCTTCGGTCCTAATGCAGAGACATCTAAGAAGGAAGCATAGACACTGTATAGTGGGTGGAGACAGGTCACACAAAACATTATGTTAGCAAGTTGTGAATAGTGGGAGAATGCAACTCCTCTTCTTTTAACTATATTTCACCCTGAAATGAGTTACTCTTCAGTCCATGAAAAACAATGCTACAACACATACTGTCAGGAACACCATCTAAAGGGGACAAGAAGATACAGAGTGCTCAGACCATGGAAAACAAACCAGGGTAGCTACAACCACTCCAGAGACAGGTTTTTTAGTGCCAGGAAAAAAAAAAAAAGCTGGCAAAAAATGACTGAAATATTACACCAACTCGGATCACTACTGGTGTGGAAGCACAGTCTGTGGCCTCCACTCCAGAACAACAGATATTAGTACCAGCAAACAAAGGCCCCCTACATACCATCAATACATTTATTTTTGCAAATATAAGTACCATCCGACTTATGACCTGCTCGACATACGACCACTCGTACTTACGACCGTATGTCCGGCAGCATATACAGCAGTAAAATATTTAGTATAAAGTAACATACGATACTATGTAGGTACTTTATATAGCAAAGGTTTGACATTATGCCCTACCCAGTATGTTGGCAATTTTCTAAGGGTCGACTTGCGCCCATTTTGACTTACGACTGGTTGGTCGGAACCAAGCTTGGCCGTAAGTCGGATGGTACTTGTGTACAAATTCTAAATCCATCAACAAACAAAAGACCTTTCATCAGTGGACTGCTCACAGAGTCAAATGCAATGTTTGCAGCTTTCACAAAGACCCAAATAAATGATCACTTTGACAACAAAACATGGACCCTACTTTATATGTTTGTGGCTTTCACAGAGACCCATATAAAGAATAACTTTGACATCAAAACATGGATCCCAGGTTACAATTTATTCAGAAGTGACAGAATAAACAGGCAACAAGAGGGAGTTTGGCTTGTATGTTACAGAGTCGCTTATTTGCTCGGAATTACTTAACACCTCAAATGATGTAGCTGAAGTTTTGGCAGTAAAGACAGAAAACCAAAACCTTGTCATTGTGGTTGTATACAAGCCTCTTCATGCAACTTCCCAACAATTTCAGGAACAGCTTTTGAAAATTGACCACTGTCTGGAAAATCAACCAACTCCTGCCACAAACATCTTGCTGCTGGGTGATTTCAACTTAAGACACCTAAAATGGAGAAATGTAGCAAATAATGTTTCAGAAGAAATAATCCCTGGAGGCAGATCATATGAAATCCTGAGGAAATCAAAACTATATCGGAGTATAAAACAAATTCCAACCACACAACAGAGAAAAAATAATGTGAATTTTTTTTTTTTTTTTTTTTTAATTCATGTTAAGCGCTAAACCTATTTGGGTTATTCAGCGCAATACTTTGTGGAGGCTTGATCCTCCGTCTGCTGGGCGCCAGACAGACACGCTCTCTATTTGTACTCACCTATATAAAAAGGACCTGGGAGTGATAAATGTCAGAGGATCTCACCTTCAAAGTTCACAACACTGTATCTACCATATCTACTAGAAAAAAATGATAGGATGGATAATGAGAACCTTCAAAACTAGGGATGCCAAGCCCATGATGATTCTCTTCAAATCGCCTGTTCTCTCTAGGGTGGAATATTGCTGTATACTAACAGCCCCTTTCAAGCCAGGCAAACTGCAGACATGTATGTGCAGGGCTCTTGACCAGCATAAGATGATCAGTTATGAGGGTGCCTTCACCAAATTCAGTAACAAAAACATACAGTGGGATCAAATCAACCATGTCCTAAATGAAACAAGCTGGGAAGATATCCTAAACAACACAGCTCTGAACCTTTGCCTAGAAAGAATTAACTCTGTGGCACTTAAGGTATGCTCAAGGCACATTTCTTTAAGAAAAAAGAAGAGATGTAAACTAGAAAGAGAGATGCTCCCTATACTACAGGTGAAGGTGAAGAATCATAGAGCTGCTGAAAGCGGTCAGTATATCTGAAATATGAAAGGAGGCACTGGTCAGAGGAAATAGCAAATATCGAATTTAAGCTTAAGGAATCACACAGGAGACAAGAAACACAGGAAAATCTTAAAGGTATAAATGAAAATAAAAGAAACCCAAAATGCTTATTTTTTTATGCCAAATCTTGGGCAAAAGCAACATACAGTATTGGACCCCTGCTTAGACAAGATGGAACTTACAAAAATGACATCAACGAAAAGAGCGAGATACTGAAGTCCCAATATGACTGTAAGAAGCCCCTTTCACGTGCCTTAAGCATCCTATGGAGAGGAAGCATGGACATAAGGGTCATCCCACAGTCATTAAAAACAACAGACAAAGCCCCACTCCACAAAGGTGGCAGTAAAGCAATTGCAAAGAATTACAGACTAATAGCACTAACGCTCCACATCCTAAAAATCTTTGAAAGTGTTCTAAGAAGCCAGATTGCGACCCACTTAGATACCCATCAGTTGCACAACCCAGGGCAACATGGGTTTAAAGCAGGTTGCTCCTGCCTATCCAAACTACTGGACCACTATGACATGGTCTTGGATGCTCTGGAGGACAGGCAAAATGCAGATGTAGCATATAGACTTGGCAAAAGCCTTGACAAGTATGATCATGGTGTAATATCACACAAAATGCATGATACAGGAATAACAGGAAAAGATGGTAGATAGATCCAAAACTTCTAAACATATAGAACACGAAGAGTAATAGAAAAGAGTAAAGTCAGAGGTGGCTACAGTGAAAAGCTCTATCCCACGAGGTTCAGTACTCGTCCCCTATCTTGTTCTTTATCCTCATATCTGACAAAGACAAAGATGTAAGCCACAGCGCCCAGTCTTCCTTTGCGGATGACACCTGAATTTGCAGCAGCAGTGTTCTCCGTCAAAGACACCGAAAGTTTCCAAGCGGACATCAACCAAATCTTTAAATGGGCCACAGAAAACAACATGAAGTTCAATGAAGAGAAATTTCAATTACAGTGGACCCCCGAATTTTGTAGTCATCGGATTTCATAATATTCGGTAATAGTTACGTTTTTTCGTCAAAATATTGGCTCGGTGATCGTCATTTAGCTCAGTAATAGTCATTCGTCGCAAATGCGTCTGAGCGGCCCTCAGTGTGCCATTGTTTACCAGCAAGTGAGCACGATCCCACGCGTTCATACGATACATTTAATAATATTTCATTCATTTTATTGCTTGCAACTGCTAAATAAACCACCATGGGCCCAAAGAAAGCTACTAGTGCCAGCCCTTTGGTAAAGAAGGTGAGAAACACTATAGAATTCAAGAAAGACATCATTGCAAAATATGAAAGTGGAGTACGTGTGGCAGAGCTTGCCAGGTTGTATAAGAAACCCCATACAACCATCGCTTCCATTGTGGCCAAGAAAAAGGAAATCAAGGAAGCTGCTGTTGCGAAAGGTACAAATATGATCACAAAACAGAGAGTGCAAATACTCAAAGATGTGGAGACTTTGTTGTTGGTGTGGATCAACCAAAAACAGTTAGCAGGAGATAGTGTTATGCAGTCGATAATTTGTGAAAAGGCAAGGTATGATGATCTCGTAAAGAAAAGTTCTTGCCCCCAAATATCACTCCTCTCATCCAGCCCATGGACCAGCAGATCATTTCAAACTTCAAAAAACTGTACACCAAAGCAATGTTTCAAAGGTGCTTTGATGTGATCTCAGACACTGCATTGACCCTAAAAGAGTTCTGGAAAGATCACTTCAGTATTCTCCATTGCATAAACCTTGTAGGTAAGGTTTGGGAGGGAGTGACTTCCAAGACTTTGAACTCTGCTTGGAGAAAATTGTAGCCAGAATGTATCCAAGAGAGGGATTTTGAAGGGTTTGGGGCTGACCCTGAGGAGCCTATGGCAGTTGTGGAAAGTATTGTGGCATTGGGGAATTCCATGGGGTTGGATGTGAGTGGCGAGGATGTGGAAGAGTTGGTGGAGGACCACAATGAAGAGCTAATCACTGAAAAGCTGCAAGAGCTTCATCTGGAACAGCAACAGACCACAGTTCAGGAAATTGCTACAGAGGAGGAGGAAGAGAGATGGAAGAAGGTGCCCTCTTCAAAGATTAAGGACATTTGTGCAAATTGGAGTGAGGTGCAAGCATTTATGGAGGAACATCACCCTAACAAAGCTGTTACAGGCTGTGTCTGCGACATGTTCAATGACAATCTCGTGTCCCATTTTAGGGAAATTTTAAAGAGACGCCAGAAACAGAGCTGTCTGGAACAATTTTTTGAGCGACAGGGGTCCAGTGACTCTCAAGCTGGTCCTAGTGGCATTAAAAAACAAAGAAGGGAAGTAACCCCGGAAAAGGACTTGGTACCTGAAGTCTTTATGTAAGGGGATTCCTCTTCCAAACTATAGTAACTCCTCCATTGTTTTCCCTCCTCCCATCTTCCATACATCAACAAGTCTTCAATAAAGGTACGTGTCATGTTATTATTGTTTTATTCTTCATGTCTCATTGTTTTCTGTGTAGGTAAATGTATATTTAATGTAAAAAAAAATATTTTTTTTAATACTTTTGGGTGTCTGGAACAGATTAATTGGATTTACATTATTTCTTATGGGGAAAATGAATTCGGAAATCGTCAAATTCGGCTTTAGTCACACTCTCTGGAACGGATTAATTATGATAACTGGGGGTCCACTGTATTCTGAAATGGAAAAAACTCAAGGAAATTAAAACTGTATCGGAGTATTAAACAAATTCCAACCATACAGCGAAAAGGACCTGGGAGTGATAATGTCAAGAGGATCTCACTTTCAAAGATCACAACAATGTATCTACCACATCCACTAGGAAAATAATAGAATGGATAATGAGAGCCTTCAAAACTAGGGATACCAAGCCCCCGATGATTCTCTCCAAATCGCTTGTTCTCTCTAGGTTGAAATATTGTTGTACACTAATGGCCCCCTTCAAGGCAGGCAAAACTGCAGACCTAGAGAATATACAGAGAACTTTCATGGCACATATACTTGGAGTATACCTGGAGAGGGTTTCAGGGGTCAATGCCTCTGCGACCCATTCTTGTGGTGGATCAGGGTCTGATCAACCAGGCTGTTACTGCTGGCTGCACGTAAACCGACGTAAGAACCACAGCCCAGCTGATCAGGTAGTGACTTTAGGTGCCTGTCCAGTGCCTTCTTGAATACAGCCAGGGGTCTAATGATAATCCCCCTTATATATGCTGGGCCCCTGACACTATAAGTACGATAATGCACCTAAATTACTGGAAACGGTTGAAGTCCCTTGATTTGCATTCCCTGGAATGCAGGCGAGAAAGATACATGATAACATACACTTGGAAAATCCTAGAGAAACTAGTCCCAAATTTGCACATGAAAATCATTCCCTACGAAAACAAGACTTGGCAGGAGATGCAACATCCCCCAATGAAAAGCAGGGGCGCCACGAGTACGCTAAGAGACAACACAGTAAGTGTCAGGGGCCCAAGACTGTTCAACTGCCTCCCAGCATACATAAGGATGATTACCAATAGACCCATGGCTGTCTTCAAGAAGGAGCTGGACAGACACCTAAAATCAGTATCTGATCTGGCTCATACGTCGGATTACGTGCGGCCAGTAGTAATAGCCTGGTCCCAGGGAGTTGAGCTCACTCTGTGGTGTTTCTGACCAGAAGGAATTATTATAATCAAGAGGAAAGCGCTAAACCCGTAGAATTATACAGTGCCTGTAGGGGGGATTTGGAACGTATTCAGGCTTAATTCAGGGAACTGTAGCACAGATCCAGCTCCCTAGATCAAGAGCCCCTCACCAGCGTCAAGGAACCTCCCTTGAGGGGTGACCAGAAGAAGGCTCCTGCCATCTGCAAGCTCAGAGTTCACCTTGCTCAGAGATGCTAGCTTTCACAATATGTCTAAACTCACTACCTAATATAACATAATATTAATTCTAATATTTACTAACAATTCAAGCCTACCTAAATCATTTTTAAGACCTAACTCTATTAAATAGCTCACGTACCTATGGGTATGTTAGTGGGCCCTAAGGGTGTGATGTGACTCTCACCGTCCCTATGACTACGACCCTAAAGTATTTACATACGAACACAGCAGTGGGAATTTTTTGGTGCTAATAAATTTCCACGTAACTGTTGTAGCTATAGTTATTTGTATTAGAGCTTTCCCTCAAGCGAGATTCCGATATCGGTGAGGGATCTTGATCCAAGGAATTGAACGTGTCCTCCCTTTCTTTGGATTGAACCTAACTGCTTTTTATTCTTTAGATTCTGTATGAGCCCTAAGGGTTTACGCCTCCATCTAAGTATAATAACAAGGCAATTGTATTTTGTTGGCCGCGTCCCGGCGAGTTGAGCTTCTCACTGCAGTGTTTCTCTTAAGGTTTAAATAATAAGATATTACAAGGACCCCAATGAAAATAAGTCACTTTGACTTTTTTGGAGTTATCCAATATAATCTACATATGCATTGTAGTAGATTCGCCGGTACATCCGGCCCGGGTCTTCTCCAGATGGTGACACGGCGAGGTTCACATATGCTGCTATGTATGACAATTTATGTAACTGAGCAGCAGGAGCAGCAGCAGCTGCTACTGTTGTTCATCATCACCACTGCACTTTAAAGTTAATGTGTTAGGGCCACTCATAGAGAGGTGAGGTAATGTAAAAGTTATGGTGGCGCTGGAAAGGCACTTCGTCCTCGCTTAAGGGGCACTGAGAAAGGAATGTGAGGGAGGTGTCACCTCAGGTGGCAGATATGAAGGGCGTTTTATGGTGACTGAAGCTGGCTGACTGAAGCTGGCTGACTGAAGCTGGCTGACTGAAGCTGGCTGACTGAAGCTGGCTGACTGAAACTTGGGTGACTGAAGCTTGGATGTGGCTTGTACTTTCACTTATCACAGCTATTTTTTTATTATTTATTATTAACACATCGGCCGATTCCCACCAAGGCAGGGTGGCCCGAAAAAGAAAAACTTTCATCATCATTCACTCCATCACTGTCTTGCCAGAGGGGTGCTTTACACTACAGTTATAAAACTGCAACATTAACACCCCTCCTTCACAGTTAATCCTCTCTTTTTCTTCATCCCTTTACTCTCCCTCTTGATCTTGTGTTATTAAAATAATAATAATAATACCAACAAATTAAGGAATTAGACACATGTGCAACACCTTGCTATCTTTAGTTGACGACATTTCGCCAACCAGTGGCTCTATCAGTTCAATACAGATATGATATACGAAGGCAGTAGATGAGGAAATCAGTCCTTCAGCCTAGAAGCCGGTGTTCAGTATCTAAGGTATTGAACACCGGCGTTTAGGATGAGGACTCCTTACCTCATTTTCTACCGTCTTCTATCTGTAGCTCGGGATGCTGACAGACTGATAACCTCATTTTCTACTGTTTTCGTACCTGAGGCGTCGCGCGGCAGACAATAAACGGCACCATCAATGGAAAAACAGCGCATGCGTGGAGGTAGATCAGAGCTATGAAGTTCACTATACAATTGTTATAGTGTTCTGAGCTTAACCTGTGCATGCAGAAGACAGTATCTACACCCCTCACACACACACGCGCCCACAGGATGGGTATGGGGTGCATAATAAAGATATCAACTAACTCACACCCCCAAAAACATTAAGGAATCAATATGCTCAATAACTTGGATTTTGGCCGTGATGGCGCTTACCGTCTTCTGCTGATCTTCGCCTCGTGTCGTCTCTTTATTGACATGATAAAGCCACTGGTCAGCGAAACGTCTTCAAATAAAGATAGCCAGGTTTTGCACATGGTAAATTTTTCGTGTTAATGACAGCAGTAGCCGGATAAGTGGAGAAAGGAAGAAAACCTCGTTTTCTAGAAAACCTTGACTCATACACCTACAACTGCATACTGTATATGTATGTACAGTATATATGTATTTGTATGTGTATATATAAGTGTGCATATTACACATGTTTGTGCTGTATGCGTTTATGTGTGTCCATATATAAATAAGTGTCCGGGGCCAAAGACTTTTCAACTGCCTCCCAGCATACATAAGGGGGATTACCAATAGACCCCTGTCTGTCTTCAAGAAGACACTGGACAGGCACCTAAAGTCAGTACCTGACCAGCCGGGATGTGGCTCGTACGTAAGTTTGCGTGCGGCCAGCAGTAACATCCTGGTTGATCAGACCCTGATCCACCACGAGGCCTAGTCTCAGACCGAGCTGCGGGGGCGTTGACCCCCGAAACCCTAATCCAACTAAATATATTTTAGATAAGTTTACAATAATTTAATAATAAACAAACACAAAGAATTTTTTTTTTCGTTAGGTTCAAAATGATTTTTGCGAAATTATTGCATACACAAATTTTCGCTTGCCTTATTCTGAAAAAAGAGCGTTGCTATTTAAGCCAAAATCACAAGTTTAACTTATTGGGCAGGACACACACACACACACACACACACGTCAGGCCCATACTAGAATATGCAGCACCAGTCTGGAACCCACACCTGGTCAAGCACGTAAAGAAACTAGAGAAAGTGCAAAGGTTTGCGACAAGGTTAGTTCCACAACTCAGGGGTCTGTCTTATGAAGAAAGGTTGAGGGAAATAGACTAACAACACTGGAGGAAAGAAGGGTCAGAGGAGACATGATAACGACATACAAAATACTGCGGGGAATTGACAAGGTAGACAGTGACAGGATGTTCCAGAGAGGGAACACAGAAACAAGGGGACACAACTGGAAGCTGAAGACTCAGATGAGTCAAAGGGATGTTAGGAAGCATTTCTTCAGCCACAGAGTAGTCAGGAAGTGGAATAGTCTAGAGAAAGATATAGTGGAGGCAGGAACCATACATAGTTTTAAGACGAGGTATGATAAAGCTCATGGAGCAGTGAGAGCAGAGACCCAGTAGCGGACAGCGAAGAGGCGGGGCCAGGAGGTGAGTCTCGACCCCTGCAACCACAATTAGATGAGTACAATTAGATGAGTACACACACACAGTATGAGAATGACATAGCAGCGAAAGCCAAATCTGACCCGAAGCTGTTGTACAGACACATCAGGAGGAGAACAACAGTCAAGGACCAGGTGATCAGGCTGAGGAAGGAAGGAGGGGAGGTCACAAGAAATGACCGCGAAGTGTGTGAGGAGCTCAACATGAGATTCAAAGAGGTGTTCACAGAGGAGATAGAAGGGCCTCCAGAAAGGAGGAGAGGTAGGGTACACCATCAAGTGCTGGACACAATACACACAACTGAGGAGGAAGTGAAGAGGCTACTAAGCGAGCTAGATACCTCAAAGGCGATGGGGCCGGATTACATCTCTCCATGGGTCCTGAGAGAGGGAGCGGAGGAGCTATGTGTACTCCTAACAACGATCTTCAACACGTCTATCGGAACAGGGCAACTACCTGAGGTATGGAAGACAGCAAATGTAGTTCCAATCTTTAAAAAAGGAGACAGGAACGTAGCACTAAACTACAGGCCAGTGTCACTGACATGTATAGTATGCAAGGTCATGGAGAAGATTATCAGAAGAGTGGTGGAGCACCTAGAAAGGAATGAGCTTATCAACGACGGCCAACACGGTTTCAGGGACGGGAAATCCCGTGTCACAAACCTACTGGAGTTCTACGACAGGGTGACAGCAGTAAGACAAGAGAGAGAGGGTTGGGTAGATTGTATATTCCTGGACTGTAAGAAGGCGTTTGACACAGTTCCACACAAGAGATTAGTGCAGAAGCTGGAGGACCAGGCAGGGATAACAGGAAGACAAAAGCGAGTCATGGTACGTGGCGAGGTGTCAGAGTGGGCGCCGGTGACGAGTGGGGTTCCACAGGGGTCAGTCCTAGGACCGGTGCTGTTTCTGGTATTTGTGAACGACATGACAGAAGGAATAGACTCCGAAGTGTCCCTGTTTGCAGATGATGTGAAGTTGATGAGAAGAATTCAATCGGACGAGGACCAGGCAGAACTACAATGGGATCTGGACAGGCTGCAAGCCTGGTCCAGCAATTGGCTCCTGGAGTTCAACCCCACCAAGTGCAAAGTCATGAAGATTGGGGAAGGGCAAAGAAGACCGCAGACGGAGTACAGTCTAGGGGCCAGAGACTGCAAACCTCAATCAAGGAAAAAGATCTTGGGGTGAGTATAACACCAGGCACGTCTCCTGAGGCGCACATCAACCAAATAACTGCTGCAGCATATGGGCGCCTAGCTAACCTAAGAACAGCATTCCGACATCTTAATAAAGAATCGTTCAGGACTCTGTACACTGTGTACGTTAGGCCCATACTGGAGTATACAGCACCAGTTTGGAACCCACATCTAGCCAAGCACGTAAAGAAGCTAGAGAAAGTGCAAAGGTTTGCAACAAGTCTAGTCCCGGAGCTAAGGGGTATGTCCTACGAGGAGAGGTTAAGGGAAATCAACCTGACGACACTGGAGGACAGGAGAGATAGGGGAGACATGATAACGACATATAAGATACTGAGAGGAATAGACAAGGTGGACAGAGACAGAATGTTCCAGAGATGGGACACAGCAACAAGGGTACACAGTTGGAAGTTGAAGACTCAAATGAATCACAGGGATGTTAGGAAGTATTTCTTCAGTCATAGAGTGGTCGGGAAGTGGAATAGCTTGGGAAGCGATGTAGTGGAGGCAGGTTCCATACATAGCTTTAAGGAGAGGTATGATAAAGCTCATGGAGCCGGGAGCGTGACCCAGTAGCGGCCAGTGAAGATGCGGGGCCAGGAGCTATGACTCGACCCCTGCAACCAAAACTAGGTGAGTACACACACACACACACACACACACACATATATATATATATATATATATATATATATATATATATATATATATATATAATATAATATATATATATATATATATATATATATATAGTGAACTTGGAAGCGTGTATATATGTGCGTGGCTGGATATTTTATAACATCTATCTTGTTTCTTCAAGCCTTCTTTCCTCTGTCTCCTGTGTATAATTTATCTTGCCCCGCTCTAGGATGATGGAGTTATCTTCATAAAAATTCCAGTTCTCCTGTGTATATGATAGGCTATCCTGAGAGACGGCAACTACCAAGTGATAGTAACTCCAACTACGCTGGAAGGCAACGTCTGAAGCTGCCGTAGCTGATGAACCCTTGCTACAATGTTTGATGATATCTTGTTGTGCTACTGAAGTCTCCCAGCTCAGGCTGACACATTTCAACACCTTGTATGAGCACTATCCTGCGTGAGGGAATATGACAGTCAAACATAGCTAGCTTTTGTTACCACAATGTGACTACAATATAGAATAGTATAAGAGCACACTGCTGATGTATCCGATTTTGTTAAAAAATAAACCTACAGTAGATAATAGAATATATGATAGTTCTTAATGTGGACAGAAGTAGATAGTGCTCAGCAGAAAGCCTCAGAGTGCACTTCTTAGTCCTCTGTTATCTGTTTTTTTTTCACAATCGAAAGGCTTCAGGTTTGATCCCCAAGAGAAGAGAAACGTATTGACTAGTCCCTTTACACGTGCTGCCTTGTTCACCTAGAAGTAAATAGGTACCTGAGTGTTAGTTGACTGTTCTGGGTCGCTGCCCTGTTCACAGGAGGACCTAAACCTCCAAATTTATAATAAGCCACATTCTTGGCTTTCTTGAGTTATCGATGATTAATAATCCATCTGGGTTAATAATCCCTACAAAATTCGCTCTTTGTACCTTATCCTTACCTCCCTTCACCCTTCTCCCTCACTCATCCTGATCCTAAAGACGCATCATCCATTAAATACTGAAGCCATTAAGAGGCAAAATGAAAATTATCTAACCTGATTTAAAGATAAAAAAAAATCACACATAAAATGGCCAAATCCACACCTACACGGTTACATTTTCTGGCATGTTTTTTGAACGTCTGAAGCTGTGTTAGTAAGGATTTTGGAAGCTGAGTCATTCCTGGAAGATGGTAATGGGTTCAACAGCTTTGGTCAAAGGGCACGTCAACATGCCAGTTATTCCTAGAATTTGGTCCTCGTTACTGTACACTAGTGTTGAAAATTTGAAGCTGACTGAATGAGGCGTTCTCGAGTTATGAGAGAAATAAAATCGAAAAGTATGAGGAAGAAAAAAGAAAACAAATGAGTCAACTTCTAAAAGGTATCCTGTGGGGATACCTCTAAGAGGTACCTTACCAGGTATCCCTGTGGGGATACCTCTAAGAGGTACCTTACCAGGTATCCCTGTGGGGATATCTCTAAGAGGTACCTTACCAGGTATCCCTGTGGGGATACCTCTAAGAGGTACCTTACCAGGTATCCCTGTGGGGATACCTCTAAGAGGTACCTTACCAGGTATCCCTGTGGGGATATCTCTAAGAGGTACCTTACCAGGTATCCCTGTGGGGATACCTCTAAGAGGTACCTTACCAGGTATCCCTGTGGGGATATCTCTAAGAGGTACCTTACCAGATATCCCCACAGGGATACCTGGTATGTGACGAGTTTGTTGATGGCAAACTACTAAGGGTTAATTGAAGTATTGGATGGGGTGAGTGGGGTTGAGTGAGTGGGGATGTCATGAGTGGGGTGGTGCTGGAGTGGGCGGCGCGGGTGTGCACACCAGGCACTGATCACCGCCACCCTCGTCAGTACCCTGGTGCCGCCCGTCCTGGTGACACGCCGCCCGTGCTCCCCCGCCCAGCCTGGCCACGCCGCCCCTCTCACCTCTAGTGCTGCCCCACTCACTCCTAGTGACCACCCCACTCACTTTCATACTGAGATCTCATTTTCCCACTCTCTGCCCCTCTCACCTCTCGTTAGTGCCACTCCACTCCAGCCGTTATATTGAATTGTAAGTGTTGGTGCTCAGATGAGAGCACCAACACAGCCATGGAACACCCACATCCACACCCTCACATCCACCAGTCTGGTGTAAAGTGAAGGGACTACAGAATGCCAAGACTCGTTTGTTTGGGCATTTGCTAGCTCTTGTTTCACCAGGCGACTCCAGGTGCGGAGTGCATACAAGTGCCACCAACACACCTGTTGATTGGGGAAACAGATGCCACCACTCCTGTTGAGTGGGCAAACCTGTGCTCGTAGGAGGCACCAGCAAACCTGTTGATTGGGTACAAGTGCTGTCAACACACCAGTTATTCGTCACAGGTGCCACCAGCACACCTGTTGACTGGACACACGGGTGCAACAGCACACCTGTTGACTGGACACACAGGTGCCACCAGCACACCCGTTGATTGGACACACAGGTGCCACCAGCACACCTGTTGATTGGACACACAGGTGCCACCAGCACACCTACTGACTAGACACACAGGTGCCACCAGCACACCTGTTGACTGGGCACTTCCATACACCTGACAACGCTTATTTAGTAAGTATCTTGATAGTAATTAAGCCTGGTTGAAGACGAGGGTGGCTGGGTTATACAAGTGGACACATACCAGCCCCTTACATCCCCACCGTAGATCACATAATTTTACATCACCCACATTTATACACACATCACCACACCACATCACATAACCTTATTTTTACTCAGATTAAACCTGACCTGACCCTACTTGCACTTGCTTGTGGGAGTCGTTCACAGTGTGTTGTGGATGTCGTCCACTGTGTCGTGGTTGTCGTCCACAGTGTGTCGTGTTTGTCGTCCACAGTGTGTCGTGGTTGTAGTCCAGGAGCTGAGTCTCGACCCCTGCAACCACAATTAGGTGAGTAGAGTGTGTCGTGGTTGTCGTCCAGTGTCGTGGTTGTCGTTCACAGTGTGTCGTGGTTGTCGTCCACAGTGTGTCGTGGTTGTCGTCCACAGTGTGTCGTGGTTGTCGTCCACAGTGTGTCGTGGTTGTCGTCCACAGTGTGTCGTGGTTGTCGTTCACAGTGTGTCGTGGTTGTCGTCCACAGTGTGTCGTGGTTGTCGTCCACAGTGTGTCGTGGTTGTCGTCCATAGTGTGAGTGTGTCGTGGTTGTCGTTCACAGTGTGTCGTGGTTGTCGTTCACAGTGTGTCGTGGTTGTCGTCCACAGTGTGTCGTGGTTGTCGTTCACAGTGTGTCGTGGTTGTCGTCCACAGCGTGTCTTGGTTGTCGTTCACAGTGTGTCGGGGTTGTCGTTCACAGTGTGTCGTGGTTGTCGTCCACAGTGTCGTGGTTGTCGTTCACAGTGTGTCGTGGTTGTCGCTCACAGTGCGTCGTGGTTGTCGTTCACAGTGTATCGTGGTTGTCGTCCACAGTGTGTCGTGGTTGTCCTTCACAGTGTCGTGGTTGTCGTCCACATTGTCGTGGTTGTCATTCACAGTGTGTCGTGGTTGTCGTTCACAGTGTCGTGGTTGTCGTCCACAGTGTCGTGGTTGTCGTCCACAGTGTCGTGGTTGTCGTCCACAGTGTCGTGGTTGTCGTCCACAGTGTCGTGGTTGTTGTCCACAGTCGTGGTTGTCGTCCACAGTGTCGTGGTTGTCGTCCACAGTGTCGTGGTTGTCGTCCACAGTGTCGTGGTTGTTGTCCACAGTGTCGTGGTTGTCGTCCAGTGTCGTGGTTGTTGTCCACAGTGTCGTGGTTGTCGTCCAGTGTCGTGGTTGTCGTCCACAGTGTCGTGGTTGTCGTCCACAGTGTCGTGGTTGTTGTCCACAGTCGTGGTTGTCGTCCAGTGTCGTGGTTGTCGTCCACAGTGTCGTGGTTGTTGTCCACAGTCGTGGTTGTCGTCCAGTGTCGTGGTTGTCGTCCACAGTGTCGTGGTTGTTGTCCACAGTGTCGTGGTTGTCGTCCACAGTGTCGTGGTTGTCGTCCACAGTGTCGTGGTTGTCGTCCACAGTGTCGTGGTTGTTGTCCACAGTCGTGGTTGTCGTCCAGTGTCGTGGTTGTCGTCCACAGTGTCGTGGTTGTTGTCCACAGTGTCGTGGTTGTCGTCCAGTGTCGTGGTTGTCGTCCACAGTGTCGTGGTTGTCGTCCACAGTGTCGTGGTTGTTGTCCACAGTCGTGGTTGTCGTCCAGTGTCGTGGTTGTTGTCCACAGTGTCGTGGTTGTCGTCCAGTGTCGTGGTTGTCGTCCACAGTGTCGTGGTTGTCGTCCACAGTGTCGTGGTTGTTGTCCACAGTCGTGGTTGTCGTCCAGTGTCGTGGTTGTCGTCCACTGGTTCCATATAAAAGGCTCGGTACTTATGTTTCAGTATTAGATAAAAAAAGTACCTGGCGGATGCAACTCTCAATACAGATTACCAGGTGTTGCACCTGTGTCTTATTTATTAATAAAGATAACCAGGTGTTGCACCTGTGTCTTATTTATTAATAAAGATAACCAGGTGTTGCACCTGTGTCTTATTTATTAATAAAGATAACCAGGTGTTGCACCTGTGTCTTATTTATTAATAAAGATAACCAGGTGTTGCACCTGTGTCTTATTTATTAATAAAGATAACCAGTGTTGCACCTGTGTCTTATTTATTAATAAAGATAACCAGGTGTTGCACCTGTGTCTTATTAATAAAGATAACCAGTGTTGCACCTGTGTCTTATTTATTAATAAAGATAATCAGGTGTTGCACCTGTGTTTCATTCAGTAGAAGGTGTTACACACAACTAATCTCAAAGTGTTGGCAGTACTAGCACTCACACACACACACTCACACACACACACACACACACACTCACACTCACACACACACCACACAAACACACACACGTTTAGCACAACTCGTAAATCAACTTCCTTCTAACAATACCAAAAAATAAATTATCATATATAACATTTAATCATTGGCTATGGGCGTTGTAACAGTTTTGATATATATTTTTTTTGGGGGGAGGAAGGGACTTTTGTTGTCAAAGAAAATATACGGCACTGGCAGGTGCGTCTCATTGTTAAACAAAATAAATAATTACCGTTTATCATATTCCAGAATTTTTATGGTAATTATATGTGCACATTTTTTGCATGCTATATTAGGCGTGTGTTGTGATGGGCGTTGAGTCAGCTATTAATGTATACTAGAATGTTTTGTTGGTTGTAATTAGAAGCAAACTGAGTGTAGACGCCCCAACGTAGTTGTTTTTTCTGCTGTTGTTTCAGGTAGATACAACTGTGATACAGTGAGCAGGTTAATGTAGAACTACAAGTGAATGAGGGTAGACGAGAGGAGGAACATGTAGTGGTAGTTTCTCTCAACGCTAACTACAGTTTCTCTCAACGCTAAGTACAGTTTCTCTCAACGCTAACTACAGTTTCTCTCAACGCTAAGTACAGTTTCTCTCAACGCTAAGTACAGTTTCTCTCAACGCTAAGTACAGTTTCTCTCAACGCTAACTACAGTTTCTCTCAACGCTATGTACAGTTTCTCTCAACGCTAAGTACAGTTTCTCTCAACGCTAAGTACAGTTTCTCTCAACGCTAACTACAGTTTCTCCCAACGCTAAGTACAGTTTCTCCCAACGCTAAGTACAGTTTCTCTCAACGCTAAGTACAGTTTCTCCCAACGCTAAGTACAGTTTCTCTCAACGCTAAGTACAGTTTCTCCCAACGCTAAGTACAGTTTCTCCCAACGCTAAGTACAGTTTCTCTCAACGCTAAGTACAGTTTCTCCCAACGCTAAGTACAGTTTCTCCCAACGCTAACTACAGTTTCTCCCAACGCTAACTACAGTTTCTCCCAACGCTAACTACAGTTTCTCCCAACGCTAACTACAGTTTCTCCCAACGCTAATACAGTTTCTCTCAACGCTAAGTACAGTTTCTCTCAACGCTAATACAGTTTCTCCAACGCTAAGTACAGTTTCTCTCAACGCTAAGTACAGTTTCTCTAACGCTAAGTACAGTTTCTCCCAACGCTAACTACAGTTTCTCCCAACGCTAACTACAGTTTCTCCCAACGCTAACTACAGTTTCTCCCAACGCTAACTACAGTTTCTCCCAACGCTAACTACAGTTTCTCCCAACGCTAACTACAGTTTCTCCCAACGCTAACTACAGTTTCTCCCAAAGCTAATTACAGTTTCTCTCAACGCTAAGTACAGTTTCTCTTAACGCTAAGTACAGTTTCTCCCAACGCTAAGTACAGTTTCTCTCAACGCTAACTACAGTTTCTCCCAACGCTAACTACAGTTTCTCTCAACGCTAACTACAGTTTTTCTCAACGCTAACTACAGTTTCTCCCAACGCTAACTACAGTTTTTCTCAACGCTAACTACAGTTTTTCTCAACGCTAACTACAGTTTCTCCCAACTCTAACTACAGTTTCTCCCAACGCTAACTACAGTTTCTCCCAACGCTAAGTAGTTTGTGCCAACGCTAAGTACAGTTAAGTATCGTGTTTATCATGAAGGACAGAGGTTGCTCCACGTACATACAACTCTGGACCATCAGTTATGTATCACTATCAATATTAAATAACTTCACTTTGAAAATTAAAACAAAGTTCTATAAAAATAGATTTGGCAAAGAATTTTATTACGAGACTTACAAAGTTGATGTGTGTGTGTGTATGTGTGTGTACTCACCTAATTGTGGTTGCAGGGGTCGAGACTTAGCTCCTGGCCTCGCCTCTTCACTGACCGCTACTAGGTCCTCTCTCTCCCTGCTCCATGAGCTTTATCATATCTCGTCTTAAAGCTATGTATGGTTCCTGCCTCCACTACATCACTTGCTAGACTATTCCACTTCCTGACAACTCTACGACTGAAGAAATACTTCCTAACATCCCTTTGACTCATCTGAGTCTTCAACTTCCAATTGTGACCCCTTGTTTCTGTGTCCCCTCTCTGGAACATCTTGTCTCTGTCCACCTTCTCTATTCCGCAGTATTTTGTATGTCGTTATCATGTCTCCAGAGTCGTCAGGCCGATTTCCCTTAACCTTTCTTCATAGGACATTCCCCTTAGCTCTGGAACTACCCTTGTTGCAAACCTTTGCACTTTCTCTAATTTCTTGACGTGTTTGACCAGGTGTGAGTTCCAAACTGGTGCTGCATACTCCAATATGGGCCTGACGTACACAGTGTACAGTGTCTTGAACGATTCCTTAGTAAGGTATCGGAACGCTATTCTCAGGTTTGCCAGTCGCCCATATGCTGCAGCAGTTATCTGGTTGATGTGTGCTTCCGGAGACGTGCTCGGTGTTATACTCACCCCAAGATCTTTCTCCTTGTGTGTGTGTGTGTGTGTGTGTGTGTGTCCAGTCAATGTTATTATTATCTGTGCTCATTACAATGATTATTAAATGTACTCCGTACAGTGATTATTATAGGTTCTCCAGTAATTATCACGTGTATTTCAATAAGTATCATCTGTACTCCCTCTGATGATTATCATCTCTTCTCCAGTAATTATTACTTGTACTCCAGCATCACCTGTACTCCCTCCAGTGATTATCACCTGTACTAAGCCATGCTAGGCAGGTCCTACTCCTACATGCACTGATCTAACATAATTTTAAAACCACTTAACAGTATTTACTTCAACAGTGCCACTTGGCACTCTGTTTTACTCATCCATAACTCTGTTGGCAAAACAGTGATTTTTCTATATAATTTCTAAAGCTGAATTTGCTAAATTTAATCCATTGTTGTCACTTTGTCTTGGTTCAACATTGATAAAGTTTTATTTATAAATCTTCCAGTGATGTCTTTCTTTTGTTCCCCTGACTCGTGTCCTCCTATCATGAGAATGTATGTTTGTGGGTACTCACCTAATTGTGGTTGCAGGGGTCGAGACTCAGCTCCTGGCCCCGTCTCTGCGCTGTCCACTACTGGGTCTCTGCTCTCCCTGCTCCATGAGCTTTATCCTACATTGTCTTAAAACTATGTATGGTTCCCGCCTCCACTATATCGTTCGCTAGACTATTCCATTTCCTAACTACTCTGTGGCTGAAGAATTGCTTCCTAACATCCCTTTGACTCATCTGAGTCTTCAGCTTCCAGTTGTGTCCCCTTGTTTCTGTGTTCCCTCTCTGGAACATCCTGTCACTATCTACCTTGTCGATTCCCCGCAGTATTTTGTATGTCGTTATCATGTCTCCTCGAACCCTTCTGTTCTCCAGTGTTGTTAGTCCTATTTCCCTCAACCTTTCTTCATAGGACAGACCCCTGAGCTGTGGAACTAGCCTTGTCGCAAACCTTTGCACTTTCTCTAATTTCTTGACGTGCTTGACCAGGTGTGGGTTCCAGACTGGTGCTGCATACTCTAGTATGGGCCTGACGTACACGTTGTACAGTGTCTTGAACGATTCCTTGTTAAGGTAACGGAACGCTAATCTTAGGTTTGCCAGTCGCCCATATGCTGCCGCAGTTATCTGGTTGATGTGTGTGTGTGTGTGTGTGTGTGTGTGTGTGTGCGTGTGTGTACACTAACCTATATGTGGTTGCAGGGGTTGTAGTGGTTAGAGTCTATCCCTGTCTGTCTTCTCAATTTCTTTTAGTATTTTGTATGTTGTTATCACATCTTCTATGGTTCTTCCATCCTCCAATGTCGTTAGATTAAATTCCAATCATTATCTTCTCGTAGCTCATGCTTTTCCAGGTGTGCGTTCCATACCGGTGCTGCGTACTCAAAGATGAGCCTGACGTGTGTTGTATGAAAGGGCAGGAATGATTCTTTGTTGAGATTTCTGAAGGCCACTCTTAGATTTGCCAAGCGAGCTTTGACTGTAGAGGTTATTCGGCTGATGTGAGTCTTTGGTGATATGCTAGACACTATGTTCACCCCTAGGTCTTTATTTGAGTAAGGTCTGAAGCCTCTGTCCCCCGAGTTTATCCTCGTGTCCGGTCTTCTTGCCCCGTTCCTAATCTTCATAACCTTGCATTTTAAGGGTTCAACTCAAGCAAGCACTTATCTGACCAGTCTTGCACTTCATCCAGATCCATTTGTGGCCTCTCCCTGTCTTCGCCTGTTTAAGAACATAAGAACATAAGAATGGAGGAACACTGCAGAAGGCATACTGGCCCATACAAGGCAGGTTCTTATCAAAACCACCACTACCTAAGAATTTACTCCCGTACTCACGACAACAATCAAACCCAGCCCCTCCCACTCATATATTTGTCCAATCTCTTTTTAAAGCCACCCAAGGTCCTAGCCTCTATCACAGTACGTACTCGGAAGATTGTTATACGCATCTACAACTCTGTTTGAAAACCAGTACTTGCCTATGTTCTTTCTAAATCTAAATTTATCCAATTTAAATCCGTTATTTCTAGTTCTTACTTGGTTCGATATCCTCAGTATTTTATTAATATCTCGTTTGTTTATGCCCATCATCCACTTGTACACCTCGATGATATCTCCCCTCATTCTACGTCTCTCCAGAGAGTGGAGATTCAACGCTCTAAGTCTATCTTCATACGGGAGATTTCTTATACTGTAAATCATTTTAGTCATTCTTCTCTGTATGTTCTCCAATGAATCTATATCCATCCTGTAGTAAGGAGACCAAAACTGAGCTGCATGATCCAAATGAGGTCTCACTAGTGATGTATAGAGCTGTAAAATAACTTTTGGACTTCTGTTGCTTATTTTTCTTGAAATAAATCCTAGTAATCTGTTAGCCTTATTGCGCACACTTAGGCACTGTTGTCTTGGCTTTAGATTTCTGCTTACCATGACTCCCAAGTCTTTTTCACATTCTGTATGATCAAGCTCTACTTCACCTAGTTTATAAATTCGAGGGATATTTTCATTACCAAGGACTAGTACCTTACACTTGTCCACATTGAACTTTAATTGCCACTTTTCAGACCAAGACATTAATTTGTCCAAATCCTCCTGGAGTTCACTGGTATCCTCCTTAGAATGAATCATACGGCCTATTTTTGTATCATCAGCAAATTTACTCATGACACTAGTAATTCCTTCATTAAGGTCATTTACGTAAATTATGAACAACAATGGGCCTAACACTGATCCTTGTGGAACGCCACTAGTGACTAATCCCCATTCAGATTTGACCCCATTAATGGAAACTCTCTGCTTTCTACTGGTAAGCCATGCCTCTATCCATGCTAGAACTTTACCTCCTATACCATGAGCTGCCACCTTTCTTAAGAGTCTCTTGTGAGGTACTCTATCGAAGGCCTTACTGAAATCCAAGTAAACTATATCATATTCTTTATCACTGTCTACTGCCTCAAATATTTATTGAAGAACGTCAGTAAATTTGTCAGGCAGGAGCGACCTCTCGTGAACCCATGCTGAGATTCATTAATCAAATTATGTTCTTCAAGGTGACTTCTAATAATATCAGCTATAATTGATTCTAATAATTTGCCTACTATAGACGTGAGGCTTATTGGACGGTAATTTGATGGAATGGACTTATCCCCTGATTTGAATATAGGAACTACATTAGCTATCTTCCACATCTCTGGCACAACACCAGTTAGGATGGACGTATTAAACATATTCATTAATGGTTCACTAAGTTCCATTTTGCATTCTTTAAGTACCCTGGAAAACAACTCGTCGGGTCCCGGGGACTTATTTTGCTTCAGTTTATCTATCTGTTTGATAACCATGTCCCTCGTGACAGTAATATTAGTTAATTTGAATTCTTCAGGAACTGAATAATTGTTAATTTCTGGAATCTCATTTACGTCTTCTAGTGTAAAGACTGACAAAAAATAGTCATTAAATAGAGAACACATTTCCAGTTCGTTATCCGTCAGCTGTCCATTCCCAATTTTCAGAGGTCCTACCTTTTCCCTCACCTTCGTCCTATACACTTGAAAGAACCCTTTCGGATTAGTCTTTGATTCATTAGCAACCTTAATCTCATAGTCACGTTTAGCCTTTCTAATCCCCTTTTTTACTTCTCTTTTAAACTGAACATATTGGTCAATAAGGTTAACATCTCTTTTGATGCGCCTATAAATTCCTCTTTTCTCCCCTAATAGATGTTTTAGCCCCCGTTAATCCATTTGGGATCGTTATTATTTGACCTAAATTCTCTCTGGGGAATAAATATACTCTGTGCACGTTGTATATTATTAAGAAATAAATCATAAACGCAGATCCCATCGTAATCGTTAGCTAGATTACCCCAGTCGAGATTAGACATGTGTTCTTTAAGTCCAATATAATCAGCAGAACGAAAATCAGGAACTTTTACCGTATTATCCCTATTCTCGTACTCCCAGGTAATATTAAAAGTAATGGATTTGTGATCACTTGCGCCAAGCTCTTCAGTGATCTCCAGATTATTTACAAGGGTTTCTTTATTTGACAAGACTAGGTCGAGCAAATTATTACCTCTGGTAGGCTCCGTCACACACTGCTTCAGAAAACAGTCTTGAACTACTTCCATAAAGTCACTGGACTCCAGATTACCGGTCAAAAAAGTCCAGGCAATTTGACTAAAGTTAAAATCCCCTACTATCACTACGTTATTGTGTCTAGAAGCCCTAACAATTTCGTCCCAAAGAAGTCTCCCTCTATCGTGATCCAAGCCTGGAGGTCGGTATATTACACCTAGGACCAGTTTTTCTTGACCTTCTAGAAACTCTACCCAAACAGATTCTGTTAATGATCCATCTATTTTTATGCCTGTTTTTATGCAGCAATTTATATTTTCTCGTACATATAATGCAACTCCACCCCCTTTCCCATTATATTTATCTACATGGAACAACTTAAACCCCTGAATATGACACTCAGCAATCATATCCCGACTCTTTATATTATACCATGTTTCAGTTATTGCAATGATATAAAAGTTCCCAGCACATGCTACCAAACATTAGTTTGGTAGCATTAGTTTTACATAGCCAGCAGAGATACATCTGACTCAATCCCATCTGGTATGTGTTTACACACACACACACACACACACACACCTATGATTTTTTTCAGTGTGTGGGACTCCCTGGAGCGGCTTGTCAGGTGTCCATTGATGTCCCTCCCAGGCAGCTTCCCAAAGCAGCTTTCCCAGGCAGCTCCCTCAGGCTGCTTCCTCCACCCTCTGCCTTTGTCTCTGCCACAGCTGTATGACCGCCACTACAAAGAACAACACTCAACATGTTCACGACTTGTTCACGCTGACCACCATACCTGTTGATCTATCACATATCATGGTCCTCAGAAAAGATCTATTAATAATAATAATAATAATAATAATAATAATAATAATAATAATATCTTTAGTTACTACAAGTACATGTACATGGTATACAGGCCTAGCTGACGTCAATGACATACTACTATATAGAAAGCCCCTTGTTATGCTGAGCATTTCGGGCAAATTAGGTCAGTGTCCCAGGATGCGACCCACACCAGTCGACTAACACCCAGGTACCCATTTTACTGATGGGTGAACATAGACAACAGGTGTAAAGAAACACGCCCAATGTTTCTACCCTTTCTGGGAATGTTTCTACCCTGGCTGGGAATGTTTCTACCCTGGCTGGGAATGTTTCTACCCTGGCTGGGAATGTTTCTAACCTGGCTGGGAATGTTTCTACCCTGGCTGGGAATGTTTCTACCCTGGCTGCCACCAGACTCTGGTCCTCGGATAGTTCTATCAGAGACCATGCTAGGCTGGGCTGCCGGAATTTACAAGTATTAGAGAAACAGGAGACAGACCATGAGAGGCTTCTAGTTGCTGGCAACCACATTCTTACGAAGAAATGCCAACAACCATGACAACAACAACAACCATGACAACAACAACAACCATGACAACAACAACAACCATGACAACAACAACAACCATGACAACAACAACAACCATGACAACAACAACAACCATGACAACAACAACAACCATGACAACAACAACAACCATGACAACAACAACCATGACAACAACAACAACCATGACAACAACAACAACCATGACAACAACAACAACCATGACAACAACAACAACCATGACAACAACAACCATGACAACACCAACAACCATGACAACAACAACAATGACAACAACAACAACCATGACAACAACAACCATGACAACAACAAAAACAACCATGACAACAACAATAATGGTGAGAGGCAAGCTAAACATGACAACAACAACCATGACAACACCAACAACCATGACAACACCAACAACAACAACCATGACAACAACAACAACAATCATGACAAAACCAACAACCATGACAACAACAACCATAACAACAACAACAACAACCATGACAAAACCAACAACCATGACAACAACAAAAACAACCATGACAACAACAACAACCATGACAACAACAACCATGACAACACCAACAACAACAACCATGACAAAAACAACAACAATCATGACAAAACCAACAACCATGACAACAACAACCATAACAACAACAACAACAATGACAACAACAACAACCATGACAAAACCAACAACCATGACAACAACACCAACAACCATGACAACAACACCAACAACCATGACAACAACAACCATGACAACACCAACAACCATGACAACACCAACAACCATGACAACACCAACAACCATGACAACACCAACAACCATGACAACAACAACAACAACCATGACAAAACCAACAACCATGACAACAACAACTATGACAACAACAACCATGACAACAACAACTATGACAACAACAACAACCATGACAACAACAACCATGACAACACCAACAACAACCATGACAACAACAACAACAATCATGACAAAACCAACAACCATGACAACAACAACCATAACAACAACAACAACCATGACAACAACAACCATGACAACAACAACCATGACAAAACCAATAACCATGACAACACCAACAACCATGACAACAACAACAACCATGACAACAACAACCATGACAACACCAACAACCATGACAACACCAACAACCATGACAACACCAATAACCATGACAACACCAACAACCATGAAAACAACAACAACCATGACAAAACCAACACCCATGACAACAACAACTATGACAACAACAACAACCATGACAACAACAACTATGACAACACCAACAACCATGACAACAACAACCATGACAACAACAACAATAATGGTGAGAGGCAAGCTAAACAAAGGCACAATAACAATGTTTACTCTCCTACATAATGAATACAAACAATAAATTATATTATTATATTTACGATAATTAATTAAATTATAACAGGAACGTTGTCACAGAGACAAAAATAATCTGATAATTGTAGCGGACGAAACACCTGATTGTTCTGATAATGTTCACCTGATTGTTTTACTGTTCACCTGATTGTTTTACTGTTCACCTGATTGTTCTAATGTTCACCTGATTATTCTGATGTTCACCTGATTATTCTGATGTTCACCTGATTGTTCTGATGTTCACCTGATTGTTCTGATGTTCACCTGATTGTTCTGATGTTCACCTGATTGTTCTGATGTTCACCTGATTGTTCTGATGTTCACCTGATTATTCTGATGTTCACCTGATTGTTCTGATGTTCACCTGATTGTTTTACTGTTCACCTGATTGTTCTGATGTTCACCTGATTGTTCTGATGTTCACCTGATTATTCTGATGTTCACCTGATTGTTCTGATGTTCACCTGATTGTTTTACTGTTCACCTGATTGTTCTAATGTTCACCTGATTCTTTTACTGTTCACCTAATTGTTCTGATGTTCACCTGATTGTTCTGATGGTCACCTGATTATTATAACGGTCACCTGATTATTATAACGGTCACTTGATTATTTTGACTTACCTGACGATATGGATGGTCACATGAACGTATTATTGTTCACTTGATTATACTGGTGTTCACCTGAACATATGATCCTCACTTAATAACCCTGGTGTTCACCTGACCACACCAGTGTTCACCTGAACTTACTGTTCCTCAACTAATTACCCCGGTGTTCACCTGATCACATTAATGACTCTCTGCAACAGTTCATCTAGTGTAGCCTTACAGAGTCACCTACACCAGCTTATTGATGCCATCTCTATTGATGTTCACCTGGAAAGGTTTATTATTAGGTGCAGCTAAGGGACTAGGTGGTGGAGTCACCTGGGCAACCTTTGATGCCAGTTAACAGTTTAATTACCTTTGGTGACCTGGGTTCAAGGCAATTTGATTCTATCTTTGATGATTCTTGGTCATCTGTATCATGGTTGATGGTCCCTTGTCACCAGTATCATGGTTGATGGTCCCTGGTCACCAGTATCATGGTTGATGATCCCTGGTCACCAGTATTATGGTTGATGATCCCTGGTCACCAGTATCATGGTTGATGATCCCTGGTCACCAGTATCATGGTTGATGATCCCTGGTCACCAGTATTATGGTTGATGATCCCTGGTCACCAGTATCATGGATGATGACCCCTGGTCACCAGTATCATGGTTGATGGTCCCTGGTCACCAGTATTATGGTTGATGATCCCTGGTCACCAGTATCATGGTTGATGGTCCCTGGTCACCAGTATTATGGTTGATGATCCCTGGTCACAAGTATCATGGTTGATGGTCCCTGGTCACCAGTATCATGGTTGATGATCCCTGGTCACCAGTATCATGGTTGATGGTCCCTGGTCACCAGTATCATGGTTGATGGTCCCTGGTCACCCGTATCATGGTTGATGATCCCTGATCACCAGTATTATGGTTGATGATCCCTGGTCACCAGTATCATGGTTGATGGTCCCTGGTCACCCGTATCATGGTTGATGATCCCTGGTCACCAGTATCATGGTTGATGCTTCCTGGTCACCAATATCATGGTTGATGATCCCTGGTCACCAGTATCATGGTTGATAGTCCCTGGTCATCAGTATCATGGTTGATGGTCCCTGGTCACCAGTATCATGGTTGATGCTTCCTGGTCACCAGTATCATGGATGATAGTCCCTGGTCGCCAGTATCATGGTTGATGCTTCCTGGTCACCAGTATCATGGTTAATGATCCCTGGTCACCAGTATCATGGTTGATGCTTCCTGGTCACCCGTATCATGGTTGATGATCCCTGGTCACCAGTATCATGGTTGATGCTTCCTGGTCACCAATATCATGGTTGATGATCCCTGGTCACCAGTATCATGGTTGATAGTCCCTGGTCATCAGTATCATGGTTGATGGTCCCTGGTCACCAGTATCATGGTTGATGCTTCCTGGTCACCAGTATCATGGATGATAGTCCCTGGTCGCCAGTATCATGGTTGATGCTTCCTGGTCACCAGTATCATGGTTAATGATCCCTGGTCACCAGTATCATGGTTGATGCTTCCTGGTCACCAGTATCATGGTTAATGATCCCTGGTCACCAGTATCATGGTTGATGCCTCCTGGTCACCAGTATCATGGTTGATGCCTCCTTTTCACCAGTATCATGGTTGATCATCCCTGGTCACCAGTATCATGTCTGATGATCCCTGGTCACCAGTATCACGGTTGATGATCCCTGGTCACCAGTATCATGGTTGATGATCCCTGGTCACCAGTATCATGGTTGATGGTTCCTGGTTACCGGTATCATGGTTGATGGTTCCTGGTCACCAGTATCATGGTTGATGGTTCCTGGCCACCAGTATCATGGTTGATGTTTCCTGGTCACCAGTATCATGGTTGATGGTTCCTGGTCACCAGTATCATGGTTGATGGTTCCTGGTCACCAGTATCATAGTTGATGGCTCCTGGTCACCAGTATCATGGTTGATGGTCTCCAGTATCATGGTTAATGATTCCTGGTCACCAGTATCATGGTTGACGATTCCTGGTCACCAGTATCATGGTTGATGGTTCCTGGTCACCAGTATCATGGTTGATGGTTCCTGGTCACCAGTATCATGGTTGATGGTTCCGGGTCACCAGTATCATGGTTGATGATCCCTGGTCACCAGTATCATGGTTGATGGTCTCCAGTATCATGGTTAATGATTCCTGGTCACCAGTATCATGGTTGACGATTCCTGGTCACCCGTATCATGGTTGATGGTTCCTGGTCACCAGTATCATGTTTGATGGTTCCTGGTCACCAGTATCATGATTGATGATCCCTGGTCACAAGTATCATGGTTGATGGTCTCCAGTATCATGGTTAATGATTCCTGGTCACCAGTATTATGGTTGACGATTCCTGGTCACCAGTATCATGGTTGATGGTTCCTGGTCACCAGTATCATGGTTGATGGTTCCTGGTCACCAGTATCATGGTTGATGGTTCCTGGTCACCAGTATCATGGTTGATTATCCCTGGTCATCAGTATCATGGTTGATGGTCACCAGTATCATGGTTAATGGTCTCCAGTATCATGGTTAATGATTCCTGGTCACCAGTATCATGGTTGACGATTCCTGGTCACCAGTATCATGGTTGATGGTTCCTGGTCACCAGTATCATGGTTGATGGTTCCTGGTCACCAGTATCACGGTTAATGATCCCTTGTCACCAGTATTACAGGTGGTCATAGCCACCAGTGTTACAGGTGGTCACAGCCACTAGTGTTACAGGTGGTCACAGCCACTAGTGTTACAGGTGGTCACAGCCACTAGTGTTACAGGTGGTCACAGCCACTAGTGTTACAGGTGGTCACAGCCACTAGTGTTACAGGTGGTCACAGCCACTAGTGTTACAGGTGGTCACAGCCACTAGTGTTACAGGTGGTCACAGCCACTAGTGTTACAGGTGGTCACAGCCACTAGTGTTACAGGTGGTCACAGCCACTAGTGTTACAGGTGGTCACAGCCACTAGTGTTACAGGTGGTCACAGCCACTAGTGTTACAGGTGGTCACAGCCACTAGTGTTACAAGTGGTCACAGCCACTAGTGTTACAGGTGGTCACAGCCACTAGTGTTACAGGTGGTCACAGCCACTAGTGTTACAGGTGGTCACAGCCACTAGTGTTACAGGTGGTCACAGCCACTAGTGTTACAGGTGGTCACAGCCACTAGTGTTACAGGTGGTCACAGCCACTAGTGTTACAGGTGGTCACAGCCACTAGTGTTACAGGTGGTCACAGCCACTAGTGTTACAGGTGGTCACAGCCACTAGTGTTACAGGTGGTCACAGCCACTAGTGTTACAGGTGGTCACAGCCACTAGTGTTACAGGTGGTCACAGCCACTAGTGTTACAGGTGGTCACAGCCACTAGTGTTACAAGTGGTCACAGCCACTAGTGTTACAGGTGGTCACAGCCACTAGTGTTACAGGTGGTCACAGCCACTAGTGTTACAGGTGGTCACAGCCACTAGTGTTACAGGTGGTCACAGCCACTAGTGTTATCTTCTCTGGTTTTGGTCATCACTCTGGCAGTGTACAGAGTAACAATGTTATCTTATCTGTCAGAGAAATAATTTCCAGCAAGTTTTCGTCTTTTACTATGAGAGCCACACTGCCTCTCTCTCTTTCTCTCTCTCTCTCTCTCCATTAAAAGACTTAGCCGCATTAGCACAGAACTTGAGAAAATGAGATAAAGACTAATCATACGAATAAGGAAATAGGTAAACGAGCCAATTTAAAGAAACGTAAGAGAGAGAGAGAAACACAATATAAGAACATCATAATTTATACAGTTGTGTGGAGTCACTTTCAAGTGGAAAATTTCCCTGAGACAACGTTTCCCTCCCAGCGAGTGAAACACTGAACAAAAATTATTTCTCTGAAATAAGCGTCTTAGCAATGGTGGCCACTTGTGAAAAATGGGAACCCATGAGGTTGTATCACCAAGGGAAAACCAGTCTTATGATGAGAGGGTATAAAGAGCAGTTTCTAGAGTAAGAAGAGGTGAACAATGAACGAGGTGAAAGCTGGAAACACGTCACTGGCACGAAACATCACGTCACTGGCACGACACATCACGTCATGGCCACGTCACAGACACATCACAGTTAAAGACAGAAGTGAGTAGGAGGATATGAAGAAGTGACGGGTAAGGAAGAGACAAGAGGCAAAAAGAGAACTGGAAACACACTCCAGCAGAGTGCCACTCACTCTCACACTCCAGCAGAGTGCCACTCACTCTCACACTCCAGCAGAGTGCCACTCACTCTCACACTCCAGCAGAGTGCCACTTACTCTCACACTCCAGCAGAGTGCCACTCACTCTCACACACTCACTCCAGCAGAGTGCCACTCACTCTCACACTCCAGCAGAGTGCCACTCACTCTCACACACTCACTCCAGCAGAGTGCCACTCACTCACACTCCAGCAGAGTGCCACTCACTCTCACACTCCAGCAGAGTGCCACTCTACTCACACTCCAGCAGAGTGCCACTCACTCACACTCCAGCAGAGTGCCACTCACTCTACACTCCAGCAGAGTGCCACTCACTCACACTCCAGCAGAGTGCCACTCACTCACACTCCAGCAGAGTGCCACTCACTCTCACACTCCAGCAGAGTGCCACTTACTCTCACACTCCAGCAGAGTGCCACTCACTCTCACACACTCACTCCAGCAGAGTGCCACTCACTCTCACACACTCACTCCAGCAGAGTGCCACTCACTCTCACACTCCAGCAGAGTGCCACTCACTCTCACACTCCAGCAGAGTGCCACTCACTCTCACACTCCAGCAGAGTGCCACTCACTCTCACACTCCAGCAGAGTGCCACTCACTCTCACACTCCAGCAGAGTGCTACTCACTCTCACCCTCCAGCAGTGCCACTCACTCTCACCCTCCAGCAGAGTGCCACTCACTCTCACCCTCCAGCAGAGTGCCACTCACTCTCACCCTCCAGCAGAGTGCCACTCACTCTCACCCTCCAGCAGAGTGCCATTCGCACTTTTGTGTTGGCGTATGTTTTATATCTGCGGTATAATTTGTGTTTGCTCAGGGAGTGTGCTGGTGGTCACAACCTTCACATCATCTCAGCCAATGTATATATTACTGAGATTTCCGCAGAGGGAGGGAGGAAGACTGTCTCTCGAAGATAAACTGAGAGATATTGTACTCCTGAAGATACTCAAGACACTGAGAAGTACACCGATAGATACTCTAAGAGATACGATGAGAACTACTCTGGCAGATAATGTTAAAGATACTCTGAGAGATATACTTGGGAATGTTTTGAGAGATTTATTAAGAGATAGTCCTCTTAAAAAGAAGAGATACGTCACACAGTACAGGTCGTGACGACCACATTAAACACGGATGTCACATACAGCAGGTCGTGACGACCACATCAAATACGGATGTCACATACAGCAGGTCGTGACGACCACATCAAACACGGACGTCTCTTCTCTAATATATCTCATATTGCTCAATCTTTCACATTTTTTTAAGTATTTTATCTTTTCCATTCATTCATGTGTTTGAAGTTTCGTATTTATTGTAGCATTTTGTAGAGTGAGCTTTGTCCCTCACTGAGCGAGAGTTTGACCATCTGAATACTGACTGGACCAGAGCTTCCACAAGTGAATGCTTATTGGACTGGAGTTTTCACAAGTGAATGCTGATTGGACGAGAGTTTGCACCTCTGAACACTAACTGGACGAGCATTTGAACATCTATACGCTGATCAAGCATGTCATGAAACTATAAAAAGTGAAGCGGTTTGCAACAAGACTAGTCCCAGAGTTAAGAATCATGAACTACACGATTAAAGGATCTAACCTTGATGATATCAGAAGAGAACTGGACCGGGAGTGACATGATTATAACATACAAAATACAGAGAGGAACTGATCTCTATCAGTTCCTCACAGTGGGCAGAGATAGACTATTCGAGAGGTTGGAGATAGGTACACAAGGGCACAGTTGTAAGTTACAAAGATGTTAGAAAATAATTATTCAGTCTTGGATAGTGAATGAAGGATCCATACATAACTCTGAATACAGATATAATAGAGTTACGAGGTCAGAAGAGTGAACTGAGTTCACTCTCCTGACCTCGTAGTGACCAGCAGAGAGGAGAGACCAAGAGCGGAGACTCGACCCCTGCAATCAAAATAAGGGAGTACGACTAGGTGATTACAACATACACACACACACACACACACACACACACACATACACATACACACACACACACACACACAAGACTCTGTACACCATATACGTCAGGCCCATACTGGAGTATGCAGCACCAGTTTGGAACCCACACCTGGTCAAGCACATCAGGAAATTAGAGAAAGTGCAGAGGTTTGCAACAAGACTAGTCCCAGAGCTAAGGGGATTGTCCTACGAAGAAAGGTTAAGGGAAATCGGCCTGACGACACTAGAGGACAGGAGGGTTAGTGGAGACATGATAACGACATATAAAATACTGCGAGGAATAGATAAGGTGGACAGAGACAAGATGTTCCAGAGAGGGGGACACAGAAACAAGGGGTCACAGTTGGAAGTTGAAGACTCCTATGAGTCAAAGGGATGTTAGGAAGTATTTCTTCAGTCATAGAGTTGTCAGGAAGTGGAATAGCCTAGAAAGTGACGTAGTGGAGGCAGGAACCATACATAGTTTTAAGACGAGGTTTGATAAAGCTCATGGAGCAGGGAGAGAGAGGACCTAGTAGCAATCAGTGAAGAGGCGGGGCCAGGAGCTATGCCTCGACCCCTACAACCACAAATAGGTGAGTACACAGGGTATCAAAGTTACGATAAAAAATGTTTGCAATGCAATTTGTCCTGGATGAAATTATTTCAGCCTTTCACCTCCACTCTGAAGACAATAACGTAACTCAGGTGAAGACAATAACGTAACTCAGGTGAAGACAATAACGTAACTCAGGTGAAGACAATAAAGTAACTCAGGTGAAGACAATAAAGTAACTCAGGTGAAGACAATAACGTAACTCAGGTGAAGACAATAACGTAACTCAGGTGAAGACAATAAAGTAACTCAGGTGAAGACAATAAAGTAACTCAGGTGAAGACAATAAAGTAACTCAGGTGAAGACAATAAAGTAACTCAGGTGAAGACAATAACGTAACTCAGGTGAAGACAATAACGTAACTCAGGTGAAGACAATAATGTAACTCAGGTGAAGACAATAACGTAACTCAGGTGAAGACAATAACGTAACTCAGGTGAAAACAATACAGTAACTCAGGTGAAGACAATAAAGTAACTCAGGTGAAGACAATAACGTAACTCAGGTGAAGACAATAACGTAACTCAGGTGAAAACAATACAGTAACTCAGGTGAAGACAATAACGTAACTCAGGTGAAGACAATAAAGTAACTCAGGTGAAGACAATAAAGTAACTCAGGTGAAGACAATAAAGTAACTCAGGTGAAGACAATAAAGTAACTCACGTGAAGACAATAACGTAACTCAGGTGAAGACAATAACGTAACTCAGGTGAAGACAATAACGTAACTCAGGTGAAAACAATAAAGTAACTCAGGTGAAGACAATAAAGTAACTCAGGTGAAGACAATAACGTAACTCAGGTGAAAACAATAAAGTAACTCAGGTGAAGACAATAAAGTAACTCAGGTGAAGACAATAACGTAACTCTGATAGCATTATTGGTCAGGTTAACAGGTGGAGAACGATCAAAACGGGGAAATGCTAAACCTGTAGGAGACATTCAGAGCCTTGGGGGGAATGGAATGGGAGGAATTAAGGTTAGATCCAAGGATAGGGAGGGTAGGTCTAATTCTTAGATGAAGAGCTTCCTTAACAGTATCAAGGAACCTTCTCCAGGGAACTATTTGACACGCACAGGACAGGACATGGGAGCCGTGTATAACACACACACACACACAGAACAGGACACGGGCGCCGTGTATAACAAGCACACGGGGTCGCGTTTGTATATAACGAGGAAAAAAACGACAAAAAACAAAATCTATACACGGAGAGGAAAATACTGTGTATATTTTTGTATTGTGGAGGAATGCGCTTTGAAGTTTCCATTTCTACTGGTGTTGTATGGTCGAACACTCACTCTCTGCCAGGAATTCCATGTGGAAATTGTTGTAACAGCAACAAAAACGGCAATATCAGCATCAACAATAGCAACAGCAGGAGTAACATCAGCAGCAGAGGCAGCAACAGCAGTTGAGACAGGATAATAATGATCTATATGACACTGATCATTTTTAACGTGTGTCTCACAGAGTTTAACATGGGTAAATCAGCGGTCGCTGCTGCAGTGGGTCGCTATACAACCACCAAAATCACATGTTTTTCTTATAAGCAAATGAGCAGAGGAACGAAATATAATAGAACCAAACTGCATAGAAACCAGTGATGAATGTATGCGAAGCTACGTCCAGGGCTTTATAATCTACAAGCATTCTCAATAAACTTAATTTGAGAAAATTTTAAAGAATACTGATAGATCAAATCAATCTGCCTGACATATCACTCTTTGTCTGAGATATATATATATATATATATATATATATATATATATATATATATATATATATATATATATATATATCGTCATAAGTTTCTCCTATGATTTTTATGTCTGGTTTATGAAGAATATTAAAATTTTTACATTTAAAGTCAAAATGAAATAAAACTTGGGTAAAAATAAAGAGTTTACGAGGAAATCTCAAGAGTTTAAGTCAGTTTGGCAGAGGTGCAAAACACACCTGTTTTTCCAAGTCTGTTTTCTTCCTCCATGTCAATATTTTTTGTCTGGAGAGATGATCGAATCGTCTGTCTGTCTGTTCGTTTCTCTCTCTCAGATAATAAAGTATAAATATGATCTACTAAGTTGAGATCATTTAATCACCCCGATGGACAAATATTGATTTTCATGTGCCACCCCAAACATACGTACCCACGCACACACATATACTTACACACAAAAATGCACAAACGCATTCACACTAGTGCACACATCTAAAATCATGCATAAATGCCCATGGTAGTTGTGTGTGTACACTGACAACTATGATGCAGTACTAAACATGACATCAGTAGATGAAAGAACCACGAGAGATACGATCACAACATACAAAATTTATAGAGAACACATGGTTAATCCTCAGCGTTCCCACAATCAGTGGACGGGCAGAATCTGACCAGAGGCCATAAGTATCAACTTCAGTTTTAACCATAAACATCACCATCACATAGGTAAAGGGATACAAGAATCTTCTGCTTGTTAAATCTCTTTTGCTGGATGAAGTACTCAGATCCCACACACCTCTCCTTAACTCCTCCCTCCCACTCTATATATTACTATGTTTACTATGTACTCTCTATAGCAGGGGTGGCCAAGTGACTGGCGGGTCACCTTGCCAGTGACTGGCGGGTCACCTTGCCAGTGACTGGCGGGTCACCTTGCCAGTGACTGGCGGGTCACCTTGCCAGTGACTGGCGGGTCACCTTGCCAGTGACTGGCGAGTCACCTTGCCAGTGACTGGCGGGTCACCTTGCCAGTGACTGGCGGGTCACCTTGCCAGTGACTGGCGAGTCACCTTGCCAGCTTAGGTCAGCTTCAGTGAGAAACAGAGTGTGAAAGTGAGGTGAGTGCTGGTACACTGTGAGGTGAGTGCTGGTACACTGTGAGGTGAGTGCTGGTACACTGTGAGGTGAGTGCTGGTACACTGTGAGGTGAGTGCTGGTACACTGTGAGGTGAGTGCTGGTACACTGTGAGGTGAGTGCTGGTACACTGTGAGCAGAGTGCTGGTACACTGTGAGGTGAGTGCTGGTACACTGTGAGCAGAGTGCTGGTACACTGTGAGGTGAGTGCTGGTACACTGTGAGGTGAGTGCTGGTACACTGTGAGCAGAGTGCTGGTACACTGTGAGCAGAGTGCTGGTACACTGTGACGTGAGTGCTGGTACACTGTGACGTGAGTGCTGGTACACTGTGAGCAGAGTGCTGGTACACTGTGAGGTGAGTGCTGGTACACTGTGAGGTGAGTGCTGGTACACTGTGAGGTGAGTGCTGGTACACTGTGAGGTGAGTGCTGGTACACTGTGAGGTGAGTGCTGGTACACTGTGAGCAGAGTGCTGGTACACTGTGAGGTGAGTGCTGGTACACTGTGAGGAGTGCTGGTACACGTGAGGTGAGTGCTGGTACACTGTGAGGTGAGTGCTGGTACACTGTGAGGTGAGTGCTGGTACACTGTGAGGTGAGTGCTGGTACACTGTGAGGTGAGTGCTGGTACACTGTGAGCAGAGTGCTGGTACACTGTGAGCAGAGTGCTGGTACACTGTGAGGTGAGTGCTGGTACACTGTGAGGTGAGTGCTGGTACACTGTGAGGTGAGTGCTGGTACACTGTGAGCAGAGTGCTGGTACACTGTGAGGTGAGTGCTGGTACACTGTGAGCAGAGTGCTGGTACACTGTGAGGTGAGTGCTGGTACACTGTGAGGTGAGTGCTGGTACACTGTGAGGTGAGTGCTGGTACACTGTGAGCAGAGTGCTGGTACACTGTGAGGTGAGTGCTGGTACAGTGTGTAGTGAGTGCTGGTACACTGTGAGGTGAGTGCTGGTACACCGTGAGTGCTGGTACAGTGTGGAGTGAGTGCTGGTACACTGTGAGGTGAGTGCTGGTACACTGTGAGGTGAGTGCTTGTACACTGTGAGGTGAGTGCTGGTACAGTGTGGAGTGAGTGCTGGTACAGTGTGAGGTGAGTGCTGGTACACTGTGAGGTGAGTGCTGGTACAGTGTGAGGTGAGTGCTGGTACACTGTGAGGTGAGTGCTGGTACAGTGTGAGGTGAGTGCTGGTACAGTGTGAGGTGAGTGCTGGTACACTGTGAGGTGAGTGCTGGTACAGTGTGAGGTGAGTGCTGGTACAGTGTGAGGTGAGTGCTGGTACACTGTGAGGTGAGTGCTGGTACACCGTGAGTGCTGGTACAGTGTGGAGTGAGTGCTGGTACACTGTGAGGTGAGTGCTGGTACACTGTGAGGTGAGTGCTGGTACACTGTGAGGTGAGTGCTGGTACACTGTGAGGTGAGTGCTGGTACACTGTGAGGTGAGTGCTGGTACACTGTGAGGTAGTGCTGGTACACTGTGAGGTGAGTGCTGGTACACTGTGAGAGAGTGCTGGTACACTGTGAGGTGAGTGCTGGTACACTGTGAGCAGAGTGCTGGTACACTGTGAGCAGAGTGCTGGTACACTGTGAGGTGAGTGCTGGTACACTGTGAGGTGAGTGCTGGTACACTGTGAGGTGAGTGCTGGTACACTGTGAGCAGAGTGCTGGTACACTGTGAGGTGAGTGCTGGTACACTGTGAGCAGAGTGCTGGTACACTGTGAGGTGAGTGCTGGTACAGTGTGTAGTGAGTGCTGGTACACTGTGAGGTGAGTGCTGGTACACCGTGAGTGCTTGTACAGTGTGGAGTGAGTGCTGGTACACTGTGACGTGAGTGCTGGTTCACTGTGACGTGAGTGCTGGTACACTGTGAGGTGAGTGCTGGTACACTGTGAGGTGAGTGCTGGTACACTGTGAGATGAGTGCTGGTACACTGTGAGGTGAGTGCTGGTACACTGTAAGGTGAGTGCTGGTACACTGTGAGGTGAGTGCTGGTACAGTGTGAGGTGAGTGCTGGTACACTGTGAGGTGAGTGCTGGTACAGTGTGGAGTGAGTGCTGGTACACTGTGAGGTGAGTGCTGGTACACTGTGAGGTGAGTGCTGGAGGTACGAACGCCAGATCACAGGTGGTGTTGACACACACCCAGGGGTTAAGAAGAGGGACGTCAGAGATGCCTCTCTCTCCTCAAATCAGGTTGAAGTAATATTTTCACCACCACACAAGGATATTTTAATCCCTATTTTAGCGATTAAAACAAACTCTCATCATATCTACAATGACACATACAGCTCTCATTGTATATATCCCGGTGAGAAATCATGTCTGGGTGGTTATAAGTGCGTCAAGACTTGCCAGATGCTGTTCTTATCACTGCCCAACACACGCTCCTGATTAGGATATAATCAAATTAAAATTAGTCTTTTTTTTTTTAAACTGGAGACATTATAAGTTTTCCTATATTTTTATTGACGAGCAGGACAGAATTCCTTTGTGGGCAGGATATGGCCGGAGGGTCGTATTTTACTCTCCCTTGCTGTATAGACTTACATAAGACTGGTCAACACAATCTCCGTTTTTTTTTACTTAAAAAAGCTTGGTCAACACAATCTCCGTTCTCTGTTTCTTTGTTTTTGCATCCTGTCACTTTTTTATTCTTGTAATGCCCATTGAGGAACTGATAGGGTGAACAGGAAAAGATTGTTTGAGGGGCGGGGAAATAGTGAGGAACAGTTAGCAGCTAATGACACACCTGAGCAATAGGGATATTATGAAATATTTCTTCAGCCTCTGCTTGATCTGAAATTGGAATGACTCCATAAATAGCTTTAAGAATAGATATGATAGGGCCACGAGGTCTGGAATGAGTGAAACCGATCACGATTAGCTAAGAGGGGAGGCCAGGAGATAAACTCGACTTCTGAAGTTAGAAAGGAAAGGTGAGTAGAAACTGACACACAGAAATAGAACCGCATGGAAAATAGTACTGTAAAATTGTAAATTACTTGTGACTTGTTCCAGCCATGTTTTGTAACTTTTATTTTCAAAGATATCAACATCAACACATTTACTATCCTCAAAAATCTTGGCGCCAAAACATCAGATAATCTTTCCAACAACGACAATACATAAGTTGATAAATTAGACACATATGCAACACTTGGGTATCTTTATTGAGGAAACGTTTCGCCACACAGTGGCTTCATCAGTCCATACAAAGGAGAATCGTGAAGAACAGGAGGAATTTGAGGTAATCAGTCCCTCAACCTTGAGTCGATGTGGTCAATCCATCAATCTTGAAAAGAATACAGCATATGTGCGTAGAGGTAGCTTATATACCGTAGGCAGGAGAGGTGCAGCAGTCGTAGGAGGTGTCACATTTGACCAATGTGGAAGTAGGTCGTGCCTAAGGGTTAGGCAAGTGAAGAATTCCCTGTATTAAGATCCCAAGATGTTGCTGTGTCCTGTCTGACACAGCAACATCTTGGGATCTAATTTATCAACTTGTCGGTTCTCTGAACCATTAATTGACAATACATAAGAGTTAAAATATAGTAAAAGTGTTGGTGTTTCATAGTTCAGTAATGTAGTGTTCGGCTCACAATAGAAATACCAGTGTTTTGAACCCTGGGCGAGGCGAGACTTATGATCAGGTCTCCTGACTCCTACTGACCCTGTTCACCAAAATTATAATTTAATGAAAATAATATATACCATTATTGTAAAAACATCGTAAAGATCCTGAAAAACCCCACATAATAAGGGATGATAGCCAGCATTAATTAATTTATTAAAGTTTGCGGCCTGCGAGGCTACGCTCAAAGATTACACGTATCACAACACTGCTGCAAGTGTTATATTTTTGGATGTTAATTATTTCACAGAATATAATATTATCATAGAGTAGTTTATTTATCTGATTTAACTAATTAATAATCTCCGAATTTCTCTCACCCACACACACACAGGAGTCACAGGAGCTGTGACTCGACCCCTGCAACCACAACTAGATGAGTACACACACATATAAATTATATATATAATATATATGCTAGGAATTCGCAAGAGCAGTCGAAATATTCACAAACACTGATCTCTGGCCGAAGGAGACTCGAACCTACGAACCTTGCGAATTCTTAGCATTGTAAAAATATCTAGTTGGTCGATGCATGCAGGGGATGAGATGAAAAGCTGTAAGCCACCTGCCTTGGATCAAAACGTCTAGCGTGAGCTGGGCGCCAAGGTATTGGTCCAGTGTGGTACAGTCGGTAAAGCACTGTGTACCTTGTTGCAAGGTTCGTAGGTTCGAGTCTCCTTCGGCCAGAGATCATATATATATATATATATATATATATATATATATATATATATATATATATATATATATATATATATGACGATATTATCTTAGATTATTGGATAATGTTCTAGTGTGTGTCGCTGTCTTTGTCTTCACACTATACATATTTTATAATTAAGATTTGCATAATAAATGAACTATCACAAGAGCACAAACTATAATTATTGTGGCACACGTCTGGTAGGCTACTGGTAACTCTCCATTTTACATGTCTTACTTGACTCGTTTCAGTATGATTGCTGATGGATCTGCTAGTTGATCTTTGCACTCTTCTTTCATCAAATTAATTTGCTTGATCTTTTTAAAGATCTTTTAAAAGCACTTTGACAAACCAACATATACTCAATATTATCTTTCTATAATGTTTCTTAGCAACAGAATTCACCTTACCCTGTTTCCAGAGATATATTTGAAAAGGAATCCACAAGAGTGACCTGAATCCTTTGTCAATAGTTTGTGTTTGTCTGTGTCTGGCTTCTTAAACAAGCATGTTACAGTCAGATTTCATTCTATATAGAGTAAGTAATGAGAAAGGAATTAAAGACAATAAACTGTAGTTGTTGATTCTGCAAGCTTGAGAGAAACATGCGAAGCAGCTCAGTTTGTAAGGTGCAATATTATAAATAGTAAGGTGGAGATCAGCTATTAATTCCAATATATCTCTGCATTGTACTACTATCAGTATTTCTCGCTCTCCCAATGTCAGATTTCAGTGTTAAGAAAGTCATCAGTGTAGATGGTCTGTAATGTTATTTTAGTCCGTAGTGAATGTGAACGTACAAGCCTGTTAAGAAAGTTGTGTATGATTAGTTTCTTGGGATGCTTGTCGATCATGGTGGCATGCAAGGTTATCAGCCAGGATGACGGGAGATGCTGTGCTTCTTCTAGTTTGATGCAGTTCACGTAATACAAATATTTGAATGTATGTAGCTGCTATTGGAATCCATTTTCTAGCACTTCTGTACAAACATTATCTACAATGAAGATTTATTCCAATCATGAAATTGATTTCACGTATTCTATCAGCAACACCTCGTATGCTCAATTCATTTTATTTTATTCTTGTAAAGTTTATCAATGTTTTTATTTCTTTACCAGAGTAAAGTTGGTCATAATAAATTATCAGTGACCGTATATAAACCAAATGCATCATTTTGACAATGCTAACTTTTACACCACAATTATACTTATATTCTCCAGCAGATGTAAGTGCTCTGAGTCTGTTTACATTGATTAAGTTCTTGTACAAACCAACCTTCAGTACATATGGGATTATGACACGAAGACAATTACAAGCTGAAACCTAGTTAATAGATGTGTTACCTTTTATATTTTGCACTGAAAAGGCGAGAGTGTGTTTTTGTGTTGAAATTACCTTCAGTTACATTCCTTCCTCAATTATATTTCCTACCTCAAGGACACCTAACTCAAAAGAATTCATAAGTAGCACATAGTAAATACTGCAATTATTATAATGAAACTAATTCCTGCCACTAATGCTATCACCATAATTATTTTTAAGCTCCTCTTATGAGTGATAATAAAGATAAAACTTAAAATATGTTAGCACTACTTATTATTGTGTTAAAACCAATTATTGTGTTATCACTACTTATTGTGTTATCACTACTTATTATTGTGTTAAAACCAATTATTCTGTTATCACTACCTATTATAGCTAACTATTACTTACACTAATTTCCTGCACATAAAATAAAACTCTCTCTAGTCCACTGCAAGATAGATTTATCCATAAAATCATAGTTTCAAATGAGATAATTGTTATAACTCAAAAAGTGTTGAGTGTTGAAGAAATGAGAGGCGGGAGTGGTTAGGGTGCTGACACACTAGTACACAAAATGATAAATTGAGAATTTGTTATGTTTTCTGGGAAGTTGAGACGTTGTTTATGACCAAGTAGCCTAGTGAGGTCATGTGTGTACTGTATATGGTGGCGGCAGAGAAGTGTGTAGGGATGGCAGAGAAATGGGGATGAGGTGGCAAGAAGGGTGGTGGCAGAGAATTATGGAGGAGGCTTCGCTGTCTGTACACAAAGCTCTTACAATCCAACCAATTGTCTCATCACTTTAATCTCTCCCTCTCTCTTTCCACTTCGTTTATTTCCCTTCACTGCAGCATTTGCTATCCTTTCAAAACATTTCCATATATTTATTTCCCCCCTTTCATCAATTAACTGCGAACAATATGTAAATGTTCTTCTAACTTTAACAATTTATCAGTGGAAAACTGGGACTATCCAAGGAGTCTGCTGCTTTGAGAAGCATTTACATGCAAATTCACGCCGTCAAAACAAGATAGTTTTTGCTTCGTTCTGATTTTTCAGTTTTCTACGAGAATCACGAGGCTGTGTTTACGTCTTTGTGTTATCAGCGAGTACACAAAGAAGTCTTAAAGACCTTATGTTATCAGCGAGTGACGAGACAAGTCTAAAAGACTTTTGATGCACAAATATTTCTGCTCCACATGAGATTACTAGACAGGTCAAGCGGCCGCATAATATATATATATATATATATATATATATATATATATATATATATATATATATATATATATATATATATATATATATATATATATATATATATATATATATATATATATTTCTAATATATAGGGAGGTACCACCTCTAGAACTTTACTAGGGACCCTCATCCTCAGACAAGACAGTAAACTATCTCAGGGAAAAACTAAAGGTTCTCCCCGGACACACACAGACATATATACACACCAGTTTGTACTTAAGGAGGTCAGAGTTATTTAAGCCGCCTACCACATTTATACAATATATTTTCGTGAAGATCTCATAAAATTTTTGCATAAGACGCCTATGATCTGCTGCATTCAAACGGTTTAGAGAATTGTTTTTTATGGGTTGTAACGTTGATTATATTCCATAACTCCTAAACCTGTTAAAGGTCGTTCATGGGTGGGGAAGGGTGCCTCCTCTCCCAGCTACCCTGGCACCTAGGCTTCTCCCACCAACTTTAAAAATTCTGCTTCTTGTAGATACACTGTGGTGATCAGTATAAAATACACTGTGGTGATCAGTATAAAATACACTGTGGTGATCAGTATAAAATACACTGGTGATCAGTATAAAATACACTGTGGTGATCAGTATAAAATACACTGTGATCAGTATAAAATACACTGGTGATCAGTATAAAATACACTGTGGTGATCAGTGTAAAATACACTGTGGTGATCAGTATAAAATACACTGTGGTGATCAGTATAAAATACACTGTGGTGATCAGTATAAAATACACTGTGGTGATCAGTATAAAATACACTGTGGTGATCAGTATAAAATACACTGTGGTGATCAGTATAAAATACACTGTGATGATCAGTATAAATACACTGTGGTTATCAGTATAAAATACACTGTGGTTATCAGTATAAATACACTGTGGTTATCAGTATAAATACACTGTGATGATCAGTATAAAATACACTGTGGTGATCAGCATAAAATACACTGTGGTGATCAGTATAAAATACACTGTGGTGATCAGTATAAAATACACTGTGATGATCAGTATAAAATACACTGTGATGATCAGTATAAATACACTGTAGTTATCAGTATATAATACACTGTGGTGATCAGTATAAAATACACTGTGGTTATCAGTATAAATACACTGTGGTTATCAGTATAAATACACTGTGATGATCAGTATAAAATACACTGTGGTTATCAGTATAAAATACACTGTGGTGATCAGTATAAAATACACTGTGGTTATCAGTATAAATACACTGTGGTGATCAGTATAAATACACTGTGGTGATCAGTATAAAATACACTGTGGTTATCAGTATAAATACACTGTGGTTATCAGTATAAATACACTGTGGTATCAGTATAAATACACTGTGGTCAGTATAAATACACTGTGGTCAGTATAAATACACTGTGGTCAGTATAAATACACTGTGGTGATCAGTATAAGATAAACTAAAAGTCTCTATGAAACAACAACTTGGGTATCCATCATTATACACCAAAATTTGACTATAATTTTGTGTTACTAGTTGTTCAGTGTTTCATTACTTGGTTTATCACACTCCAGATGAACGAGACATGAACTACTAATCCATGCAATAAACTTCACCGCTACTTCACCATAACTGTTTACTATTTTACTTTTCAGGGTTGTTACACTGTGCAGAAACAATATCCATCTCTGATTCTTGATGCTTCACCTGAGCTTTCTCTTGATCCTTGATGCCGGTGAGAGGCTTTTGATCCAAGGAACTGGATACATCCTCTCTACCTGCCTCAAATCTAATTGCCTCGTATTTTCTCTATGGGTTTAGTGTTCCTCATGTGCACTTGGTTCTCCTCACACCACCATTTCCAGAAGGGACATTTAGCCTAGAAATATTTTCACCTTGTCAGCGTTCATGAATGTCACATCAGGCTGATGAATCCAATGATTCACGTCATTAAAAGAGTAAACACGGTGTCATATAAGCCGGTCGATCACCATGCCCAGCCCTTCTAGGGCAGGGTAGGTGCCAAGGCTGGAGCTTGCTACCATCTGCAGCTCGTAAGCCTGTCCTTCCCGTTAGGGAAGGTGGCAGACCAGAGAGGCCTAGCATCTATCTACCTCCATGCCTCGTGCTGGTGGGGAATGTGGCTAGGCCTGGGGCCAGTTGGTCCCGCCGATGAGGGGTATCCCCTCCCATGGGAGACATAGGTCTCTGACACTCCCACGCCAGGGAGCCGGAGCCGGGTCGCCATCTGGTAAAGACCCGGGCCGGGAGAATTCCCGGTGAATCAACACCTTCTCCTCCACCATATAAGCCAGAGCCAGATCAGACCTGGTTTCTCACATTATCATGGCTGCTGCTCTCTTCTCTGAGAAACACGGCAGCCTCAAGTTCCTGAGACCAGCGGAAACTTGACCCGGTGAAAGCCAAGGAAGTTCCGTGTGCTACAGGAAGACTCGGTGTTCTAACTAAACTTCTTGGTTGAGTTTAGAAAAGGCGATGCTTGTGTCACGAGGTTGTAAGAACTACATGACCTGCATGAAAATGGACATGAAGACACTCAAATCTTTGAAGCAGCATTTTTAAAGCAAGACTGTCGATGAAGCATACAGTAAATTGATAACCACTGGAGAAGCTTCTGACTTTACCAGGTCTGCAAATCCTGATTTGTTTCCCTGGACTCCCGCAGCTCCAATTACCAAAGTTCTGATCGGAAAAAAACTCTTGACAGGGTTGAATGCATCCGGTGCCATTGTGGTTGCTACAAGTGGTTTGCAATAAAGGAATTCTTCAGTGATTGAACCACTTTCCACACACAACTGAAAAAAAACACCCAGGAGCTGAATGTAATGATTCAGAGCTCTCGTTCAACTCTGTTAAATGTAAATGTAAGAGGGATGGATTTTATATTTAATTTTGATGGTGGCTTGGACGGACACAATGAGCGCCCCGGGGTTCCATGGAACCAGGATAAACAATCGTCAAAAAGGCAGGTTTCAGGAGCCATTAAATAACTAGCAGTTACTACCACTATCAGCACCTACCATTACCAGCATCTACTACCATTCCCAAGCAGCTACTATCATTACCAGCAGCTACTAGCATTACCAGTAGCTACCACCATTACTACTATTACCAGTACCATTATTGCTTGTACCATTATTGGCTTGTTGTCGACAATACACAATAAAAGACATGCTGAAACATCTTTCATTGGGACAACGTTTTGGTCTGTGCCGAGGTTTATCAAGTCTTCACCTGATGAAGCTCTACACTGAGCGAAATGTTGCAATAACAACAGCTCATTCTGCAATGAGTCTTTTCTTCAGCACCACCACCACTACTACCACGAGTCGTGTGTGTGTGTGAGAGAGGAAAAGGCAACATGGGTCAGCACTGTATCTGCTTAACTTCACAGTTACAAGGACAACCTCACTACCACCACCACCACCTCCGCTGCCACCTCCACCACCACCACTCTACCACCACCAACACCACCACCACCACTCTACCACCGCCGCCACCGCCACTCTACCACAACCACCACTCTACCACCACAATCTCTATGTTCATGTATTACATAGTCATAACTATTCTCTGTGACAGCCACATCATTCATCTTCAGCCACCCCTATCCTCACCCACCAATATGCCCATCTACCCACCCAACAGAAGCCTGCCCACCCACCTGCTTGTTCCTCGTCATGATAGCTTGCTACAGTGGGTCCCTGTTGACTGTTTACTTTGGTCCCTGTTTACCGTTTACTCTGACTCCAAGGTCACAACATCGGCCCTGGCACAGTTTGCCACGGAGCACTCTTTGTGGAAACCAAGACTGCTGTGTAGTGCCACAACTGGAGGCTCCATTCTCACACTAACTCTGTCATGTATGGGGAGATTGGTGTATGGGATTGGTAATGGGGAGATGGGTGTATGGGGGTTGTAATAGGATGATGGGTGTATGGGGTTGTAATGGGGAGATGGATGCATACAGGTGACCTCACCCACGGACACCTACATGCAGGGAATCCTGCTCCTCTCAGTACATCTTGCAATACACAACATACTCTGACTTATTTTTACACCATTTATGTTTCTATCCTCACTTTTCCTGTTATAAATTCATAGTCACTTAAACTTGTCAAAATTCAACATTATCTTGTAAAAAATACTGGGAATTATAAATAACTCCAAAACCATATGTGAGTAAAGTCATGTCTGTGTAAACAACTTATTACGACTGTTACCAGATCATTACTTAGTAATTAATTCATTACCACTGTAACTGTGCCTCTGTAATGTGTTAACCACCACCCAAACCCTGGGTACGTGTGGGCTCCACACTCACCGAGGTGTCCCAAAAACAAAGAAAATCCCAAAAAAGAAAATATCTATCTACGTATATATATATATATATATATATATATATATATATATATATATATATATATATATATATATATATATATATCGTACATAATAAACCGAACTTGCCGAATTCCCCTCAAAAAATCAACTTTCCAAAAAAGTTCTTTTACAGAAAGTTAGATAATTTTTTTTCATTGACAATGATATAAAGATTTTCATATCTGGGCCAAACCTAACTTAGAAACCTCACTTAACCTCCCATAAACTAAAGTATTTTTTTTATTTAAATTCTGCTATATATATCATAGGTTAATTTAAATTTATTTAATATATGTATATTCTTTCTTTATGGTCAGATCAATTTCCGCTAATTTATAGCAAAAACAAATTATTCTGCTAATTCGGCAAAGTAAACCTTTGCCAAATAGACCAAAGAAGACGATTCGGTTTAAACGGCACGACATATATATCGTTTTAAAGTGTGAGTGTAGAATCAGTCCCTGTGTTGTGAGTTTTATTGTGTGTTTGTTGTCATGGTGTGTCAGTATTAAGAGTGTTGAATGCTTTTATAGAGCCAGCAGTGTGGAAACTCAGCAGCAGCCTCCGTGTTCACTCATCCGCATACCCACCAATCCGCTTACCTTCCTACGTGTCTATTCACTCGTATTCCTAGATATGATCACACACCATACCCCGCTTGAGGCGTGAGGTTCACCCTGAGGGCTGGATGGACCTCCACCTTGAGTGCTGGGTCAGTGACAACATCTGGGACATGAATATGTAAATGGAGTAATGGTGGACTTTCAATGGCCCGGAATAACGCGATATGCGGTCCATCTCTTTCTGTAAGATTGGCTGAGTGCATGGTTGGGTGTGCGGGTGGGTGGCTAGGTTCCTGGGTGGGTTGCTGGCTAGGTTCCTGGGTGGGTTGCTGGCTAGGTTCCTGGGTGGGTTGCTGGCTAGGTTCCTGGGTGGGTTGCTGGCTAGGTTCCTGGGTGGGTTGCTGGCTAGGTTCCTGGGTGGGTTGCTGGCTAGGTTCCTGGGTGGGTGGATGGCTTGGTTCCTGGGTGGGTTGCTGGCTTGGTTCCTGGGTGGGTTGCTGGCTAGGTTCCTGGGTGGGTTGCTGGCTAGGTTCCTGGGTGGGTTACTGGCTAGGTTCCTGGGTGGGTTCTGGCTAGGTTCCTGGGTGGGTTGCTGGCTAGGTTCCTGGGTGGGTTGCTGGCTAGGTTCCTGTGGGTTGCTGGCTAGGTTCCTGGGTGGGTTCTGGCTAGGTTCCTGGGTGGGTTGCTGGCTAGGTTCCTGGGTGGGTTGCTGGCTAGGTTCCTGGGTGGGTTGCTGGCTAGGTTCCTGGGTGGGTTCTGGCTAGGTTCCTGGGTGGGTTGCTGGCTAGGTTCCTGGGTGGGTTGCTGGCTAGGTTCCTGGGTGGGTTGCTGGCTAGGTTCCTGGGTGGGTTGCTGGCTAGGTTCCTGGGTGGGTTGCTGGCTAGGTTCCTGGGTGGGTTGCTGGCTAGGTTCCTGGGTGGGTTGCTGGCTAGGTTCCTGGGTGGGTTGCTGGCTAGGTTCCTGGGTGGGTTCTGGCTAGGTTCCTGGGTGGGTTGCTGGCTAGGTTCCTGGGTGGGTTGCTGGCTAGGTTCCTGGGTGGGTTGCTGGCTAGGTTCCTGGGTGGGTTGCTGGCTAGGTTCCTGGGTGGGTTGCTGGCTAGGTTCCTGGGTGGGTTGCTGGCTAGGTTCCTGGGTGGATTGCTGGCTAGGTTCCTGGGTGGGTTCTGGCTAGGTTCCTGGGTGGGTTGCTGCTAGGTTTCCTGGGTGGTTGCTGCTAGGTTCCTGGGTGGGTTGCTGGCTAGGTTCCTGGGTGGGTTACTGGCTAGGTTCCTGGGTGGGTTGCTGGCTAGGTTCCTGGGTGGGTTGCTGGCTAGGTTCCTGGGTGGGTTACTGGCTAGGTTCCTGGGTGGGTTACTGGCTGGGTTCCTGGGTGGAGTTGCTGGCTAGGTTCCTGGGTGGGTTGCTGGCTAGGTTCCTGGGTGGGTTGCTGGCTAGGTTCCTGGGTGGGTTGCTGGCTAGGTTCCTGGGTGGGTTGCTGGCTAGGTTCCTGGGTTGGTTGCTGGCTAGGTTCCTGGGTGGGTTGCTGGCTAGGTTCCTGGGTGGGTTGCTGGTTAGGTTCCTGGGTGGGTTGCTGGCTAGGTTCCTGGGTGGGTTGCTGGCTAGGTTCCTGGGTGGGTGGGTGGCTAGGTTCCTGGGTGGGTTGCTGGCTAGGTTCCTGGGTGGGTTGCTGGCTAGGTTCCTGGGTGGGTTGCTGGCTAGGTTCCTGGGTGGGTTGCTGGCTAGGTTTCTGGGTGGGTTGCTGGCTAGGTTCCTGGGTGGGTTGCTGGCTAGGTTCCTGGGTGGGTTGCTGGCTAGGTTCCTGGGTGGGTTACTGGCTAGGTTCCTGGGTGGGTTGCTGGCTAGGTTCCTGGGTGGGTTGCTGGCTAGGTTCCTGGGTGGGTTGCTGGCTAGGTTCCTGGGTGGGTTGCTGGCTAGGTTCCTGGGTGGGTTGCTGGCTAGGTTCCTGGGTGGGTTGCTGGCTAGATTCCTGGGTGGGTTGCTGGCTAGGTTCCTGGGTGGGTTGCTGGCTAGGTTCCTGGGTGGGTTGCTGGCTAGGTTCCTGGGTGGGTTGCTGGCTAGGTTCCTGGGTGGGTTGCTGGCTAGGTTCCTGGGTGGGTTGCTGGCTAGGTTCCTGGGTGGGTTACTGGCTAGGTTCCTGGGTGGGTTGCTGGCTAGGTTCCTGGGTGGGTTGCTGGCTAGGTTCCTGGGTGGGTTGCTGGCTAGGTTCCTGGGTGGGTTGCTGGCTAGGTTCCTGGGTGGGTTACTGGCTAGGTTCCTGGGTGGGTTACTGGCTAGGTTCATGGGTGGGTTGCTGGCTAGGTTCCTGGGTGGGTTGCTGGCTAGGTTCCTGGGTTGGTTGCTGGCTAGGTTCCTGGGTGGGTTGCTGGCTAGGTTCCTGGGTGGGTTGCTGGTTAGGTTCCTGGGTGGGTTGCTGGCTAGGTTCCTGGGTGGGTGGGTGGCTGGTTCCTGGGTGGGTTGCTGGCTAGGTTCCTGGGTGGGTTGCTGGCTAGGTTCCTGGGTGGGTTGCTGGCTAGGTTCCTGGGTGGGTTGCTGGCTAGGTTTCTGGGTGGGTTGCTGGCTAGGTTCCTGGGTGGGTTGCTGGCTAGGTTCCTGGGTGGGTTGCTGGCTAGGTTCCTGGGTGGGTTACTGGCTAGGTTCCTGGGTGGGTTGCTGGCTAGGTTCCTGGGTGGGTTGCTGGCTAGGTTCCTGGGTGGGTTGCTGGCTAGGTTCCTGGGTGGGTTGCTGGCTAGGTTCCTGGGTGGGTTGCTGGCTAGGTTCCTGGGTGGGTTGCTGGCTAGATTCCTGGGTGGGTTGCTGGCTAGGTTCCTGGGTGGGTTGCTGGCTAGGTTCCTGGGTGGGTTGCTGGCTAGGTTCCTGGGTGGGTTGCTGGCTAGGTTCCTGGGTGGGTTGCTGGCTAGGTTCCTGGGTGGGTTGCTGGCTAGGTTCCTGGGTGGGTTGCTGGCTAGGTTCCTGGGTGGGTTACTGGCTAGGTTCCTGGGTGGGTTGCTGGCAGGTTCCTGGGTGGGTTGCTGGCTAGGTTCCTGGGTGGGTTGCTGGCTAGGTTCCTGGGTGGGTTGCTGGCTAGGTTCCTGGGTGGGTTCTGGCTAGGTTCCTGGGTGGGTTGCTGGCTAGGTTCATGGGTGGGTTGCTGGCTAGGTTCCTGGGTGGGTTGCTGGCTAGGTTCCTGGGTGGGTTGCTGGCTAGGTTCCTGGGTGGGTTACTGGCTAGGTTCCTGGGTGGGTTGCTGGCTAGGTTCCTGGGTGGGTTGCTGGCTAGGTTCCTGGGTGGGTTACTGGCTAGGGTTCCTGGGTGGGTTGCTGGCTAGGTTCCTAAGTGGGTTGCTGGCTAGGTTCCTGGGTGGGTTGCTGGCTAGGTTCCTGGGTGGGTTGCTGGCTAGGTTCCTGGGTGGGTTGCTGGCTAGGTTCCTGGGTGGGTTACTGGCTAGGTTCCTGGGTGGGTTGCTGGCTAGGTTCCTGGGTGGGTTACTGGCTAGGTTCCTGGGTGGGTTGCTGGCTAGGTTCCTGGGTGGGTTGCTGGCTAGGTTCCTGGGTGGGTTGCTGGCTAGGTTCCTGGGTGGGTTACTGGCTAGGTTCCTGGGTGGTTGCTGGCTAGGTTCCTGGGTGGGTTACTGGCTAGGTTCCTGGGTGGGTTGCTGGCTAGGTTCCTGGGTGGGTTGCTGGCTAGGTTCCTGGGTGGGTTGCTGGCTAGGTTCCTGGGTGGGTTGCTGGCTAGGTTCCTGGGTGGGTTGCTGGCTAGGTTCCTGGGTGGGTTACTGGCTAGGTTCCTGGGTGGGTTGCTGGCTAGGTTCCTGGGTGGGTTACTGGCTAGGTTCCTGGGTGGGTTGCTGGCTAGGTTCCTGGGTGGGTTGCTGGCTAGGTTCCTGGGTGGGTTACTGGCTAGGTTCCTGGGTGGGTTGCTGGCTAGGGTCCTGGGTGGGTGAGTGGGTGACCGGGTGAGGGTTGGGTGGATGGGTGCAGAAAAATCTGTTGTAGAAAGATCTCCAGAAATAATAATAATAATAAGAATAATAATGATCTTAATTTCTACAAGTTCATGTACAGGTATGAGCATTTCGGGCAAATTAGGTCAATTTGTCCTCAGGATGCGACCCAGTCCAGTCGTCTAACACCAATCATGTATTTTACTGCTAGGTGAACAGCGACAGCAGTGTCTTAGAAAACACGTCTTAATGTTTCCACCCATGCTGGGATCGACCCGGACCTCAGTGTGTGAGCTGAGTGAGCTAGCAATCGAGGGTTGTTGAGGTTGGAGAGATCAAGGTGGGTG